>JANIWG010000119.1:0-40362 GCA_030705025.1 Myxozyma udenii
GCTATTATACAACCCACAATGTCGACTGAGGAATCGAAGACCGCGGAGCCCGCCGTTGCACCTGCTCTTGAATCCGTTGCTGGATCGGCTGCTACTGTCGTTTCTGAGGCCGCCGACAAGGCTAAGACCGCTACTGCTACTGCGTTTAGCATGTTTGGTGGTGCGAAGCCTGCTACCGGATCGAGCGCTTTCGGTGCGAGCTCAAGCGAAGAAAAGAAGGATGAGGAGGTTGGTTTTACTGATTGGTGTTTTTTTTTTTTTGTTTGAGATTGGTCTTTGGAGTTACTAACGAATCTGCAGGCTGAGGATGAGGCGCCCGAGTCGCCTGATGTGCACTTTGAACCTCTTGTGAAGCTGGAGAAAGTTGAGGTTAAGACCAACGAGGAGGAGGAAGAGGTTCTTTTCAAGATGTATGTGTGAACGTGGTGAAATGTTGTGGGGTACGATAGTTAACCTGATGCTTTGTTTAGTCGCGCGAAACTTTTCCGATTTGACAAGGCCAGCGAGCCTGGCGAGTGGAAGGAGCGAGGTACCGGTGATGTTCGATTCCTCAAGCACAAGGAGACCGGTAAGGTGCGGCTAGTTATGCGTCGCGACAAGACGCTCAAGACCTGCGCCAACCACTACAGTACGTTTTGTTTTTTTTTTTTTACTTTTGTCGCTGAAATTCGTTATTGATGTTTGATTAGTTCTCCCCTCAATGAAGCTCACTGCCAACGTTGGCAGTGACCGAAGCTGGGTATACACTGCATCTGCCGATATAAGCGAGGGTGAGCCTGAGGCTATGACTCTTGCTATTCGATTTGCCAACTCTGAGAGTATGTATCTCGACCTGCTACACTATAAAGTCCCAGACTAACATCACCAATAGACGCCAACCTTTTCAAGACGAAGTTTGAGGAATCACAGGATCTCAACGAAGCCGCATTTAAGAAGTAAATGAACTGCTGATAATAAAGAGGCGAAGAGGTATACGGTGCGATGGAAATCCCGTGCGAGTAAACCCCCAGCACTGTTTGCTTCTTTCCGTCTTTTTTTTTCTCCCGTTTGAACTTTGTCTGGTGTTTTACCAATAAATGTCTGTTTCATTCTGTGTATAGGTTTTGAGGTCGCAATATTAGTATATTGACTTGAATTTTTATTTCTATCTGGAAATTGCAAGAGCTACTATACTGGACATCGTGTCGCGCGCGCGTAGATGTATACAAAGGCAAACAACAAAACAAAGTGGTTAGTAATGCCTGATGTAAAATCACGTGCACAATTGAGTGACAAGAACTGTGCACACTGCTGCATGCACAACGCGTCCGAAAGGTGCGCAAAAAGGGGGATCGTGATCGAACACGCACGCGGATATGGATCGATGAGAGAGCATCGAGAGTCGCTTTTTGCTACATATAGAAGGCGAGATTGAAATTTGATTCTGGAAACGTTAGTGCGAACTACTTTTGCAAGAGAGTTTTGATTTTTTTTTTTTTGGGGGTGGGATCTATAACACAGTTCTCGGTTTCTCAGTGCTAAGTGGCAGTACTTGGCTGTGATTTGTGTGTAGTTAGTTGGCTTGCTGCTGGACCGACTTTATCATCCCGTACGTTGAACTGCTGGACAGTTCACGAGACGTCATCGAGCCGCGGATTTGATCTACGCGTTTTGCTAAGTGTGCAAGGAAAGCCACTCAAGGGTGTATGAAAATTGACACGGGAAAGAACAAAAATACAGTGTACAGTGGACTACAGTTCGGGTTGTCATAATGGCGCAAGAGGTACGCGGTCGAATGTTGTAATATGATTACACTTGTGATTTGAGGAATCTGACACGATGATTTAATAGGTTATAAGAACGATTAAAATTACGACGACGAGTGAGGTTCTGCCGGATCTTGAGCCCGTGCAAGAAGGCTTTCCGATGCGTAAATGGGCGGTCAAGATCTCAGTTGTGGGGCCAAAGGGCGCAGAGGTGCCGGCGCGATTATTTGACAAAGTCACGTATACGCTTCATCCAACGTTTGAGAACCACGTGCGAGGTAAGTGATTGCTGCCGCTGCTGCTGCTGCTGGGCTGGGACGCGTTGGACACTAACGAGAAAAAGTAATGAACGAACCACCGTTCTTGCTTGAGGAGCAGGGATGGGGAGAGTTTGATCTCACGATCCAGCTACATATTGCCGACAAGGGCGGTGAACACACTATTATACATGATTTGAACTTTTTACAAGCAAAGTATGATTCGCTTCACAAACTGGTACGAATTTGTCTTGTGGTTTTTTGGGTTTTTTTTTTTTTGCTGTGATGCTGACTTACCTTGGTACAGGCGTTTCCGACAACACGTCCGGCACTCGCGAAGATTCTGGCGGAATCCGGAAGCGTGCCTGTGCCCAAAAGCTCCGGTGATGCGATTACGTTGGCAGCGGGACCGACCGGTGGAAGCGCGGCGACAAATGGAGGGGAGAAGAAGGACAAGCGGAAGCATGAGGCCAGTGAAGCGAGTCGTAAGAAAAGCAAGCAGATTGATTTGGAGAAGCTTGCGGATGGATTGCAGAAACTTGGCGAGGATGACTTATTACATGTGGTGCAGATGATTACAGAGAACCGGACACCGGAGATGTACATCAAGAATGCCGTTGAGGGTACGTGTTTTTTTTTTTTTTTCTTTTGGCTCGATGGATGTTTGAATGGATGAGACTGACTTTGTTCACAGAGGGCGAGTTCCATCTTGATCTTTACACGATGCCAGATCATTTAATCAAGATGCTGTGGGATTTTGTGAAAAAGCGGACAGATTCATGATGATATCAGAATGGATGAGGAACTGGATGCGATATGGGGTTTGTCGGCGGTTTAGTATATGTACCAGAAGATGGATTGATGATCTGTTAGTAGCGTCGGTTAGTGGGGCAGAGCGCGTATTATATATGTAAAGAGATGTGTGGTTTTTCGTCATCATCTTTCCTCTTTTATCACAGTTTGTTTGCTTTTTTTTTTTATTGTCGTTTTCTACCACCCATTTGTGTATTTATGTTCGTGATCAGTTTTTATTTTCGTTGAGCATGGCGCCGTGCGAATTCAGCTCGGCGACGACACGTGTATTCTAGCAATGCAAATGACTTTTTTTTTTTTGAACATAGTAAGTTAGTTCTGATATGAGTGTGAAATTAAGCGAGGGCTAGTCGCGTCTATTATGTACAGTCTGTCATTATCTATTACATTCAAGAGGATCGTGTCGCACGCCTTATAAGCGTGGGAGTGTTGGCATAAGCAGAAAGCGAGTGACAGGAACAAAAAAGAAAGAAAAGTCAGAAAAAAAGTTAGAGCAGTCATGCAAAAGAATGAATGGACTGAAGACTGCTTCCTTCCAAACAATAAATGAAAGTGACCAAAGAAAACAAGCAAAAAAAAAAAAAGAAGCGACATGAATGTATAAGTTTAGTCCGCAAAGCGCAGCTTGAGTGCTTTGGGATAAGTAACCTTTTTGTCTTGGTATGAGTAGGCAAGCATGATGGACTGGCCTGCATCACCATCTTCGACCATGTAGTACACAGGCGACGACTGAGCGCCGTAGTTGTACGATTTGCCGGTCTCGGTCTTGTAGAGCTCAATGGACTCAGTGGACCAAGGGCCAACGGGGGAAGGCGCAGTGAGAGCACGGAAAGTGGAGTCGATCCAGGAGTTGAAGTAGACGCAGAGGTACATGTTGTGGTACTCGGAAAAGTAGATGTTTCCGGAGGAGAAAGTTGAGAACATGGACATGACAGCGGCGGACTGACGGCGCGCAGTGGGCACAGGCTTTTCCGAGGACCAGGAAGCGGCGCCGGCGTCGTAGTACTCCCAGGTGGAGTAGTCGGTGATGGTGTCAATGGGTGCGCGAGCAAGATGGACGTCCTGCTTGTTGGAGTAGATGCCGTCAAGGGCGTACATATACGCGTATCCCTCGACGACGACGTTGGCGAAAGAGCCGTAGTGGT
Organism: Myxozyma udenii; assembly: GCA_030705025.1. NCBI lineage: Eukaryota > Fungi > Ascomycota > Lipomycetes > Lipomycetales > Lipomycetaceae > Myxozyma > Myxozyma udenii. The sequence continues at coordinate 3,961 of JANIWG010000119.1, forward strand.
AGTCAGAGGCGGAGTAAGTGAACTGCTCGTTGCGGGTGACGGTGAGGTTGTTCGAGTCGGTGTCGAGAGAGTAGATAGCCATGGAGTTGCCGATGGTGGAGAAGGAGCCGGAGCTGAACTTGACGACGTCCCAGAAGTGGACGGCGGTGGTGTTCGAGGTGGGAATGCAGTTCGTGTAAGTCCAGAGCGCGTAGCGGTTCTTGGTGCCGGAGACAGTCTGCTCGTCGTCGGTGAAGGGAATGGCAGGGAAGACACCGGTATCGGGAGAGCAGGTGGCGTCCTTCAGCCAGCCGGCGTGGTCGTAGTTGTAGGCGACGGCAGCGGAGTTGGGCTCGAAGTGGGTGAGGACGTTGTCATCGTCGCGGATGGCAGTGTCACAGAAGAACCAGATGGTGCGGTCGGCGAAGGAGCAGGAGCCGCCGCCGTCGCGGTAGACGTTGTATGCGTTATCGTAGTCGGTGAGGTTGCCAAAGTCGAGGACATAGTCGACGGTGAGCGACGAGTGGAGGGGGGCGCCGGCGTTGAAGGGCGGGGAGCTGGCGCGGTTCTGTGTGACGGCAGTGGGGAGCGGGTAGGAGACCGACGCGACGGGGTCTGCGAGGGCGGGCGACGCGAAGAGGGCCGCGATGGCGATGGCGGGGAGGGCGAAGCGGACGGAAAGCATTTCGAGGAAGGGAGCGACGGCGCAAAAGAAAACGGTAATAATATAAGAAGAAAAAAAAAGAGCGAATGAAAGCACGAAATGAACGGACGCGTGACGCGAGGTGAGAGAGGAGGCGGTGGAGGGAGGGAGGGGGTTGAGGATCCGGGGGATCACGGCGCACGGCGGTTGGCGGTTGGCGGTTGGAGGGGCGGTGACGTGAGAGCGTGGAGCAACGGCTAGGAGCGGCGCCTTATAAGAGGGGCGGGAGGCCAAGCGAGGGCCGAAGACTGGTGACAGGCTGAGACGGGCAATTTCCGAACGCGGGGCGGGAAGCGCAGAAGCGGGCGGGCTTGTGCCCAGCTTGTGCCCAGCTTGTGCCCAAAGAGGGCGGCGAGGAACGCCATGTCAGGAACAGGGGCGACGCGTACGCGCAGAACGCGCACAGAACGCGCAGCGCGAAGCGGGCGGCGACAGCTGCACATGCCGCGTGTGTAGACACGTCAACAAACAAACCGCGAGCTGTCACCACGCGTCGAGTTCGCGGCAGGCGCGACAGGCGACGGCAGTCCTCGACAGGCGACGACGGTCGACAGACAACCCGCGATAGTATCGCGTGCCGTCCAGCCGTTGAGCCACGCAAATTAAGGCACGCGTTATTAGACAAAGACCGGTTCAGGTCCAGGACGCACACACAAACGCGAGCGCGCGACGCGACGCGCTCAACGCGTGCCGAACATTCCAACCGACCCTGCGCTGGGGCTGCGAGCAAAACTCTATTCTGACTCGGCCGGCGCTGTTCTCCCACCGCGCGTTCGACGCGTGCTGCAGCCTTCTTCTTACTGGACGCCGTGTCTTCTGCGAAACAGGGGGCATCGCTCCTGCCGTCTTGGTATGTATATGTATTCAGACGTTCCAAACCGTCGAGACCGCCCCGGGCTGCTTTAACAATGCAATCCATGGAAAAAAAAAAAAAGAAAAACCGCATCGTAATTTGCTGAAACGCCGCTCATTTCCTGCCCTAATTTCCCCATTAAGTGCGCCCAGCTGAGCGCCGTCGGCGTTTGTGAGGGAGTGGTGGTACTGGGTCACGTGCACAGTGCAAGCACACCAGTGCACCTTGTACCCTCTCGGCCGCGCATCGACGCAGCGCCATCGACAGTGTATATACTGCACCGTATAGTATACTGTACAAGACTGCTGCACACTGTATTAGAAGCACATGCACCTCCGGACTCCCCGCTCTGCTCCTGCCTCACGTCGCACGTCGTACGACCGTGCGCGCGGCTGACTGCCTCTGCCCCGCCATGGCCTCCGTCGTCCAGCCGGATCAGCTCGACACCGCCCACTACGTCCCTCTCATCGACGTCTGTTGCCCGCCTCTTCTTCCCACGCTCCCCGCATCCATGCTCATGCTCACAGGCAATTCTTTCCTCCCTCTCGACCCGCGATCTGGAAAACATAACCGCCCGGCGCATTCGCACAGCCGTTCAAGCGATCTACGACATCGACTTCTCCCTCTGCAAGGTGCTCATCTCCGCCCTATCTAGCTCGCGTCAGCCTGCATCCAACTAACCCATTCTTCTCTCTCGTGTGCAGAAAGCCTTTGACTCCGTCGTCATTGACCGCTTCAACTACATTGTTTCCGCCCGCACCTCCGTTCCTCGGCCATCTCACAGCCCCGCCGTCAGCCGCAACTCTCCAGCCCCGACCCCCGCCTCCGCAGCTCACCTCCCTTCACACCCACAGCCCAAAGCACAGCCCAAAGCACAGCCTCCTCCTACCCCACCCCGAAATATCAAGGTCGAACGGCCTCCGCGTTCTTTGTCCGATCATGAATTTGCCGAGCGCCTTCATCGCGAACTCAACTCCGTTCCCGACCGTGCCGCCGCCGCAGTCGTGAGAAAACGGACCACATCCAAACCACAGGCCGGCGAAAAAAAGAAACGCAAGATCGATCGCTCAAATCCATTCAACGCACGCATGATTCTCAGTCCGCCTCTCGCTTCCTTACTCGGTGCCGAGCGATTATCCCGCCCAGAGTGCGTCAAGGCCCTTTGGGATTACATTAAAAGTCACGAGCTGCAAAATCCAAACGACCGTCGAGAAATTATCTGCGACGACGCAATGGCTGCGGTCTTTGGTCCAACCGTGCACATGTTCACTATGAACAAACTGCTCAACGAGCATCTGGCGAAACCTGACGGCGGCGACGCAGAATTGTCGGCTTCGACGAGCAGCAGTTCACCTTCGCGTCGCACCGCCATACCAAACGACGAAGATCACAACTTTGATGAGGAGATTGACAGTTTATTTGCATGACAGGCTGTCTCTATAGTCCCCGTACAGTACTCGCATTTCAGTTCATTGTATGTATGTATCATAGCTTTCTTAATGGCCAGGCCAATATCACTTCAAACCCCTTGGCTTTACAAGAATATGCTGAACACCAACCCCTTTAAATGCGAACGGCTGTTCAATTGCATATTGTGATTTTCAGCTCCTCGAGAATCATACGCAATTATAGCAGCTCACGGTCATCGATCACCACGGTCATCTTCCGGATCAGCACAATATGGTACGTATAGTGGATTTCCTAAGTCCGGTGCTTTTTATTTTTGAGCTAACGAATCATGATAGACCGACAAACTACCTCCTCCACTTCTCGCTCTTTTTGCGCCCCGTCCGCCATTGCGATACCTCCCTCCCACAGACAAAGCTCCCGAAGACCGACGTACTCCCCGCCCATCTGGCGTGGCCGCATATCTTACCGAGCTAAAAAACTACGATGATGGCTACGTGCCGACAGAGACAAAAGCAGAGGAGCTAGTACGGAGACGACGCGAAAAGGCTGAAGCTCATCAAGCAATGCTCGAGGAAGCCACCAAGAAATGTTCGTGTTCTCCAATTATAAAGGACGTGAACGCATCATTGCTAACACTGAACTTTAGGGGACCCGAAATCCGATCCGTTGGTTAAAGGCGATCCGTTTCAGACGCTGTTCATTGCACGTCTTGGCTACGACGTGACTGAGAAAGATCTCGACGACGAGTTTGGTCAGTTTGGACGCATCGAGCGGGTACAGTTTACTTCTTTTGACACATTCCTTGGAATCGCGGTTACTAACACATTGCAGATTCGACTTGTACACGACAAGGAAACCGGAAAACCACGAGGCTATGCATTTGTCGTTTACTCACGCGAAAAGGATATGCGGATGGCGCACCGCGAGATGAACGGCGCACGGATCAAGGGCCGGCGCGTGCTTGTTGACGTCGAGCGTGGTCGCACAGTCAAGACATGGAAGCCACGGAGACTTGGGGGCGGACTTGGTGGACGGCATTACTCGAAGGCTGTCAAGTCGGGACCGGCGGCTGGCAGAGAGCGCGAGAGAGGCGGTGGTGGATACGGAGAACGAAGATTTAGAGGTGGTCCAGATAGGGATGTTGATCGCCGTAATTACAGAGACAGAGACAGAGACAGAGAGCGGGATAGGGATCGGGATAGAGACAGAGATAGAGGCGACCGAGACCGGGTGCGGGAACATGATCACGGATACAGGGGTGACAGTAACCGGGACAGGGATCGTGAGAGACGGAGTGGAGGACGAGACGATCGGCGAAGCGACCGCCGAGACAGGGATCGTGATGACGATCGACACAAGCGGTCACGGTACCACTAATCTGGCTTGTACAAATAGTATCTCGTGTAAACTACATCAGTCTAATCTGAAATTCACTAACTCAAGAATGCATACTTTTGTGGCGTGTCCATGAACATATGTACTGTATGAGACCCAAACAAACCTTACCTAACTACATCCCGCAAAATAAAAATCGTACAGCACATACAACTCAACTACTCTTCGTCGGAAAGCTCGACATCCTCAGCACCCTCTGCCTCCTCACTGAGACCATCAACAACATGCACCTCCTTATCTTCTGAATCCCAGTACGCCACAAGACCGACTTTGAATTCCGCGCACGCAATACCAAAGAGCTTAAGCAACCGAGTCTGCTTGGCATCAAGAACCTCACCTTCATGGCATACTTCGTACTCGTTCTCAAGCATAACTTTGCCGTTCTTCAGCGTCGTTGGCACACCAAGCTGAACACGCATCGTTGACTCTAGCGAATGCGCCATCGGTTCGTCGTCCTCATCGGGAATCTGACCACCACGAGAATATACAATTCCAGCGGGAAGAGTGAACGAAAGAGACGCGACCTGGCCAGCACGGGGGAAATCCGACTTGGAAAACGCACGGAAGTAATCCTCAACAGTCTCGACGCTCTCGTTCGTCATCATGATTCCTACCGCACCCTTCACGTATTTGCTCAACTTGCTGAGATTCTCACGCGCCTCTGATTCGCGAGTCAAACCTAGTGCTTTAGCCATAACCTTGGTACGACCAAACAATATCCTGGCATGTTATTAGCTCAGTCTTTCACAACGGAGTGCAAGAGCAGCACTGAGTAACTCTTACCGGCTTCCAATCCAATCTTTACGCACGTCCTTGAGAAACGAGTTGCGCATATTGGCGACATCAAAAACCCACACCTTCATACGTTAGCTTTAGAAAGCTCAACACAGAATAAACATGCAAACAAAGCGTACATAGCGGTATATGTCGAGATTTTCCTGAATCTGGTTAAACAGCAACACCTTTCCCTCCTTTCCCTTTTTCTGGGTCTTCGTCAGGGTGACTAGCCAGTACTGTTAGCAACAACAGTACTAAATTTCAAAGAGGCTAAGCAACATACCGAGCTTGGATCTTTTTGACTTTGGCATTTTTGTTCTATTGTTGTGTGAATGTGGTGATGGGGAGGTTTTTGCGTGAGATCACCTTAACTCTGCTTCTTGCTGCGAGGAAAAAAAATTCGAGGGGCGGAGTAAAATTGGGAGTTTACTCGTGGCGGTGCACTGGGAGAGCTTCGTGGCGGTGTATTGCGTGGCGCATAGAGTGCGTCGACCCCGACTCGGAGCGAAGATGTGAAAGGGAAGCGAAAGACATATTTATTTTACAGAACTATCGCCAGCGGATACGGATGAAACGATGATATGACAAGAATTGTGAAAATGCACTCGTATTTGGATCATATACTCACGAGTTTCTTTCACGTTACCGGGTGGAACGCGGATAACCACTATTCAAACCTGACCTCGAACTCACGAGGTGCGATTTAAATAGCAACTCACACACTCAATCCATGCTAACGTTTCAGATCTTCTTGATTTCACCGTACCATCAGGATTCAGCCTACATATCTCATCACTTACATCCGCATGCTCAGCATCATCATACACCATCAAGAATTTAAGCGGCGTAGTCGACGGCGCAATTTCGTATTTCTACTCATCGACACCTGATGATTTACTCGCGACTACACGACTATGTACCGACAGCGTGGATTTGCCGAGTGTTTTGTGCGGATTTAAAAAATTGCAGCCTCCGGGACCACCACCTGATGTTAAGTACAGAGAAATATGGCAGGGAGGACGGCGAGTAGATCACAATTGTTTGTTACTTTTCTTAAGGTAGTTTGTTGAAGTTGCGACTAACTCTGATCCAGATACACTAATGTACGGAAAGATGTACTTACCAAGTAATACTCTTGAAGCCCTTTGTGTACGTCAATTGTCGCCGATAAGCCAGCTGGTCGTATCTGCCGTCAGCGACGAGCGGCTAAGAAATGGAGGAACTGTAAGTATACGTTATGTTCCTACGGTAACACCGCTGACAATTCCAGATGATGACACAGCTGCAATACAATACCGGAACATGGTGCAGCGAAATGATATACAGCACAGATGAAGCGCTTTTAGGTTTTCGAGGCCTTTACAACTTTGGCACAGACACGCCGTCTCTCGATCCATCATCCTCCCCACTCTCTGTCGCTTATCAAGTCTTTGATCCATCATGGCTTTCGATCGGCGGCGAAATATACTACGGAGCAATGAATAAAGCTGCAGGAATGTCAGTTGGTATGCGCTACGCTACCTCATCGCCATTCGTAAACACTCCAATGACAATGACTCTCACTTTGAACCCTATAATGGGTCAACTATCTTGCGCGTACGCAGTCCAGGCAACTACTAATACCACATTTGCAAGTAGATTTGACTTTAACGCGTTTTCATACGAGTCAGATCTAACCTTGGGTTGCGAGCTGTGGCGAAAGTCGTGGGACGCAGATGTTAAGAGTGATGATAATGCGTCAGTATCAGACTCTACGCCGACGACGACAGCGTCTACAGACGATGATACACCTGTACTGGACGAGTCCGTGGATACTGACTTATCAATAGCGCAGCAAACTCCGTCGTTTGCGAATGAGTCTGTATGGAAACTACGCGTATCAACTAGTCGTCCGTCGGTGAGACTGCTGTGGGAAGGGCGAATCATGGCGTTTTTGTTCAGTGCGGGAACAGAAATCGATGTGCGGCCAGGCCAGGGGTTTCAGAGCTTTGGTCTAGAGCTACAGTACGCATCATAGATGCGTGTGTATGTATGTATATATAGTTAATTATGTGCTTACAGAGATTAACCGGATCACATCAAGCGTGGAGATGTGTGACGTTACATGTAGTGAGAGACTGTGACTGCTGATGATAACGCATCCTGACCTTATAAAGTAGCAAAACTCATACCTGTGTAATGCGATGCAACGACAATTGCAATAAAGCAGTCCGCGAAGTTCAAGACCGTCACTGACGTCGGTGTTCATGGCCGTATGATCTGACGTGGCGTATACGCGGTACGTAGACGAGGTAAGGGCTCCAACGCGAGTGGGAGTTATCAGACGATCCACCCACATCTCCCCTCCGCCTTACGATTCCGATATCATTAACTCCGCACGGAAATCAATTGCGAATTGCAGCCATTCTGCATTCAAGTCGCAATCGGTCAATCTTTTACTCAAACTAAATTGATCGACCCGTCAAATCATGTTGCAAAACTTGCCGTCCTCTCGTGGAATCGTGCTTCCGTCAATTGCGCCGCAAGCATCCTCCTCGCCGTCGTCGACCAGCACCAATTCGTCGCCCCAGCGTGCGCGACGACCACGACAAACGACTCGCGTGAACGGCGTTCGGAAACTCGTGCTTTCTCGCACGGGGACTACTAACAGCACATTTGGATCTGCCAACTCTGCAGGAGCGTACTACACTTCGACATGGAAGCTATTAAGCCAGGCACTCGATAACGTTTTTGCAGGCCAGCCTGTCACGACGTCTTTTGAGGCGCTGTATCGTGGCGTCGAGCATCTTTGCCGGATTGACAAGAGTGCACAGCTTTGGAAAGATTTGCGGGGTCGGATGAGAACGCATATTGTGGAAGATTTTATGAATTCAAAGCTGTTGCCCGCCGTGAATGCTGATGGAGACGTAAATATGTGCGGTATGGTTGTCGACGTGTGGAAGACGTGGAGAGAGGAGTTATCGACTATCAAGAGCATCTTTTTCTACTTGGACCGAAGTTACTTGCTTGTGGTTCCCGGAGAGACTGCGATTTGGTAAGTAACGATGCTTTCTTATCGCCGCCGTACAGAAACTAACGCAGATCAAGGGATACCGGTCTTGTTCTTTTCCGCGCGCTTGTTTTGGAGAACACTGATTTGAGCGTGAAGTTTTTCGAAAGCATGAAAGACTGGTTTGAAACTAACCGCAAGACCGAGGGCGCCGGTGAAGTTTCGCGTGGTCTTCACGCAGTCGTGAGCATGATTTCGGATCTTGGCATTTATACGAGCTCGTTCCATTCGCAATTCCGCTCGGCCACCGAAAAATACTACGCTGAACTCACTAACAAGCACGTTGGATCGATGGCAGTGGCAGATTATCTCGAGTTGACGCTCAAATGTCTTCAGTTTGAGCGGGCACAGGCTGCCGAGATTGGACTTTCGAGTGCGAGTCGGACTGAGGCTTTGCGCATAGTTGTGGCGCAAATGATTAAGAACGAGGCGGAGTTTATTGTGGAGCGTGGATTTGATGATTTGATGGATGCGAATAATGTCGAGGGATTGAAGAACATGTACGAGTTGATCGTGCAGGTTGAAGAGCGGGATCTGCTTGTCGAAGCGTGGTCGGACTACATTAGCCGTGAAGGTCTCAAACTTGTCACGGATCCCGCAAAGGACGCGGATATGGTCAATGCACTATTGGCGCTTAAGAGCCGAGTTGACAATGTTGCCATGACCGCGTTCAGTAATGACGACGCATTACAGCATGCGCTTCGTAAGAGCTTTGAAACGTTCATTAACAAGCGCCAGAACGTTCCCGCCGAGATGATTGCAAAGTATATTGATGAGATTCTGCGACGCGGAAACAAGGCCATGGATGATGCCGCACTTGACAAATCTATGCACGATGTTCTAGTGCTGTTTCAGTTTATTCACGGCAAGGATGTTTTCGAGGCGTTCTACAAGCGCGATCTCGCCAAGCGATTGCTTCTCAACCGCTCTGCAAGTGATGATGCTGAGCGCAGTATGCTTACGCGTCTGCGTGCAGAATGTGGTAATGGCTTTACGCAAAAGCTTGAGGGTATGTTTAAGGATGTGGAGTTGTCAAAGGATTTCATGGTGTCGTACAAGTCGTCAAAACAGGCTGCCGCAGTCGCAAGCCCGATCGACATTTACGTCAATGCGCTGTCTCAAGCATTCTGGCCGACATATCCTGATGTCAAGTTGATCCTACCGCCAGATATGACTGCCGTGATCGAGGCATATGAAGCGTTCTACCATACCAAGCAAACTGGTCGTAAGCTCTCATGGAGACATACGCTTGGTCACTGTGTTGTGAAGGCTATATTTCCCAAGGGTCGTAAGGAGTTGAGCATGAGTTTGTTTCAGACTGTTGTGCTGCTACTTTTCAACGGCAGCGACGGTCTTGCTGACGGTAAGGAGACATTGTCGTACGAGGAGATCCAGACCGCTACTGGTCTTGGAAAGATGGATATTGAGCGTACGTTGCAGTCGCTTGCTTGCGGTAAAGTGCGTGTACTGTCGAAGGAGCCGCGTGGTAAGGATGTGAATCCCGGGGACGTGTTCCGGGTGAATATGAAGTTTGAGGACAAGGCGTACCGTGTACGGATTAATCAGATTCAATTGAAGGAGACACCGGAGGAGAATAAAGAGACCCACGAGCAGGTTATGCGAGATCGTCAGTTTGAGATCCAGGCGTGTATTATTCGCATCATGAAGTCTAAGCGTACAATCTCGCATCTCGAGTTGGTCACGATGACTATTGATCAGACCAAGAGTCGAGGAACGTTGGATATGGCGGATATTAAGAAAAATATCGAGAAACTTATCGAGAAGGAGTATATGGAGCGTAACGGCGCGGATACTTATGTTTACCTGGCTTAAAGGCGATTGTTATTTACGGTGCTTTCTTTTTTTTTTTTTTTTGCATGTGTATGTGTTTGTGTCATTTATTAGTTTTACATATATCAAGGGTAGAGTTGCGTCACTTCTCCACATTCATTTACAATTCATCGTACACATCACGCAATCTGAGCAGCTTCGAGCGGAGCACTAGCTAAAGTGTCGCCCTCCCTTTGCCGTTTCACCGCGGCCACCGTCTCAGCCTCAGCAACATCCTGACTTTGCCGTTTTCCTCCATACAAAACCTGACCGCTTACTGGCCGGAAATAAGGCTGGACGCGCCAATATGGAATCTGCTTATACACAGCACCGGATTCGTCCAATGGCTGCTCTGACCGAGTGACAGTGTCTTTGGCCCTATTCTCATCGTCCTCGAGTAGCTTCTTAACAATTTCCTCAACAGCATCAGCAATCGACTCGTACTCCTCAAATTGAGTGCCACGGTTAAGCGCTGCTATCCGTGCGCGAACGTCTGTGTGTTTAGGTAGGAACGGGAGGAGCAGGCGGAAAAGATGGGACTTTGCGGCAACGCGCGATGCCTCACCGGGAGTGACTTTAAGGATCTCGACATACTCACGCAGAAGTACATCGACTCGGGGGAAAAGCTTGTCGACATCAGCGGGCGCGGGAATGGGCGTTTCGTAATCCACTGGCGCGCTGAAAATTGCGGGATTGTAAAGGTTTGCCTCTGCGGACATGACTGCGTCGGCACCAATGTACTTGAGACATCGGGACACGTCTTCGTGGTACAGAATGTTGCCGTTTGCAAAAAGGACAGTGTCGCTAGGAAGGTTGTCGCGCAGATACCGAATTATCGACCAGTCGGCAAGTCCGGTCTGTTGACCTTTCATTTCCCGAGTTCGGCCGTGCACAGTGAGAATCTGAGCACCGGCGGAAAGCACCATCTTTGCGTAGGCCAAAGTCTTCTCCCGGTCTGGAAACACTCTGATTTTGGCAGTCACAGGGATTGAGAGATTCACGTGTAAAATGTTGATGAGTTTGTAGATCAGGTCCCAGTCTTCTTGGAGGAACGAGCCATAGTGACCACGCTTTGCAATATTCTGCGGACATCCCAAATTGAGATCGACTGCATCACACTGATTTTCAACAAGCTTGGCAGCCTGGAGAAGCATTTCGGGGTCGTTGGCGCAGAACTGGACGAACAGTGGCCGGTCACTGAGCTCTATTGATGTTTTCGTGCTTCCGTCCATAGCGTGGAACTGCTGCTCGCGGTACTTTGGAGACGTGACAAATAACTTAGCGTGAAGCATGGGCGTGTACACAAGATCCGCGCCATGCCGCCGAGAAAGCAGCCGCCACGCAAGTTCACTCTGATCGACCATGGGTGCGACAACTTTCTTCGGACTACCGATCGATTCGTAAAACGCGCGGCCGGTGAGTTTCGGCCGCGTCAACATCGTCGGAACAGAGACTGTCTGTTTTGTCTCCGAATCTGTGTCTTGGGTCATGCTGGATACGTAAGTCCGGGACTGTATGAATCGAGAGGAAGTGAAGTCGTGACGTGAAGAAGTGCGGACACACGAGCGCGCGCGCTCAAATAAAGACGGTCGAAAAGACAACGTAATGCTTAACGCAGCTGAAGCCAGTCACGCAACTCACTGCCGACTTCCAAACAGGTGGGAAAAAAAGCAAACAAAAAGGGACTCGAATGTGGTGAAAACGCTCGCGGGTCGAAAAGTCGACATCGACAAACTCGAACAGTGGGCGAGCTCTCGAGACGTCGGGAGGAAAAAACAGGTGGGCAGATGAGCCCCAACCCAATGAGGCTTGCCACGTTTAGTACAAGAGCCATGAATATGCTTACATATGCATAATAGAGTTCTGTATGAACTTTAAACACCCCTTGCTTGCAGTCAGAACCGCCTCATAATAGACGCGTCGCGTTGGCGGTTTCGATGGCGGCTTCGAGCGCACGCGTACAGCACGGTGAGCCGTAGGACTAGAAGACTCTCAGTCTGTTACTCTTGCCATTGAAATCTGTAGTCAAAAGCGCGAGGAATTGAGGCGTGTTTGTTCGCGTCGAGAACGCGTTGGGACGCGAATTAGCGAAAGCGAACACGCGACGCGTTTTTGGCCGGGACGGCCGCGTCGTCTCGTTGTCTAAAAAAGTCCCAGCCAAAAAAAAGCGGCGGTTCTGGGGCGCGCGGGGCGGCTTTCAGCTAAATCTCGGCAGAGCTCGCTCGACAAGCCTCCTTCCCCAAAACGCGATATCACGCTCCTCTCGCGTCTCAGCTCTCCTCCTGCCCTATACAATGGCTTCCGTCTCGGAGCCTGTGCTCGACGCGCAATTGCCCGCAATCACAGAGAACCCAGAGGACTCCGACATTTCGGCAGACGTCACAGCCGCAGCTACCGGACTGCTCAGCACCTTGAGCATGGATCGCTCTGAAGACGTATGTGCTGCGCCGAACTCCCTCTTTTACCCCGATGAATTTGCCGCTTGTACTTGTTTCTAACGCGTTTGTACAGACTACTGATGCCGGCGAGTTCGAGGACGCTGAGGATGAAATCGAAACATCTCCTGCCCCTGTCGAGTCAGCAGCTTTGGACGCAGAGGTTCCCGAAGAGCAGACATCGACAGAGCCCGTTGTCGACGCAAATGAGCCCGAACCTTCACCGAGTCCCGTCGTTATCACCAAGCCACAAGAGGAGACGACTGAACAGCCCGAAGTGGAAGAGTCTGTTGCCGAATCATCCGACAATGTAGAGGAGTCGCCAGAGACCTCAACTGATGTTCCTGATTCTTCTGATGAGCCCGTGGTCAAAGAACAAGAAGAACCCGTCATTACCGACGCACTCAAGCCTGCTGCAGACCCTGAGTCGGCAATTGAGGAGCCAGCTGCTCCGGAATCAAAGGATGCTGACGAGGTCACCGAGCCCACTGAGGCCACCGAGGCCATCGACGGCGCCGATGCCGCCGAGAGCACCGAAACCTCCCTTCCAGTCGACGAGCCCGAGGAATTCGAGCCAGCATCTGAGCCTGTTCTAGAGCCAAGTTCAGTTGAGGCAGAAGTCCCCAATGCCCCATCCACTCCTCCCACGGCCTACACGACAGACGCGCTGCACGACGTGAACACTCTCACTCCCGTGGCTCCCCTGCCCGCAACACCTCCTGCAGAACTTGAGGATGTCAACTTGGACGATTCACCCTCACAGCCTACAGCCAGTGGCAATGCTGACGGAAACTCAACATCAGCTTCCGCTTCTCCTGTCCCTCCGCTGCCTCCCCGAAACACAAAAAAGAAACCATTTGCGTGGCTTACTAGTGGTCTCGGCAAGTCCAAGGATGCAAAGGCTGCTGAAGCCGCTGCTGCTACCACTGCCGCTGCCACTGCCGCTGCCGCTGCCGCTGCTGCTGGTATAGCATCAAGCGCACCAACAACCGCAGAAACAAGCGAAAGCTCTCCCAGCCCTCCACCTCTTCCACCACGAAACCAATCAAAGCGTCAACAGACCTCAAGGTCGTCAATCAGCAGTGCGGCAACTTCTGTGAACGTCACAGCTAACTACGAACTTTTGCTCAGCCGGATTGAGGCTACTCGGGAAGAATTTCAGAATAAGGAGCCGACGGAGAAAGAGGCTCTGCACGCCGGTCGGATGTCTCTTAAGAACGAGTTTGAGCGTTTGCGTAAGTCAGCCGGAAGTGATGGACAGTCTGAAGAAGATATTGCTGCGATCGACTGGGACTTTTGGACATCCGTCGTTAGCGACTACTCTGACACTGCTCGCGCTAGGCCATCTGAGCTGGCTAATGCGGTTCAGAAGGGTCTTCCACCACCACTTCGTGGTATGATTTGGCAGCTTATGGCGTCGTCAAAGTCTGTTATCTTGGAAGAAGTCTACACGTCAATGCTTTCTGAAACCAGTCCGCATGAGCGAGGTATCCGTCGTGATCTTTCAAGAACGAGCTTTGTCAAGTCTGTCAACCAAGATGCGCTGTTCAATGTCATCAAGGCTTACAGTTTGTATGATCCGGACGTCGGCTACATCCAAGGCATGGCCTTTATCACTGTTCCACTCGTGCTTACAATGGGCGAAGAGGAGGCGTTTTGTTTACTTGCTGATCTGATGAAGACTTACGGCGTGCGTGAGCTTTACCTTCCCGAAATGCCAGGTCTTCACTTGAAACTTTATCAGTTTGACCGGCTGCTCGAGGAGGCGGCGCCTGCTGTTTACACTCATCTTGCACGACAAGGCGTTGTTTCGTCCATGTATGCGTCGCAGTGGTTCTTGACTTTCTTTGCATACAAGTTCCCGCTTGCTATTGTTCTTCGTATCTTTGACGTCGTTGTGGCAGAAGGTCTCGAGGCTATTCTACGATTTGGTATCGCGCTCATGCAGCGCAACACCGAAGCTATCGTGGAGCTTGAGTTTGACGCGCTTTTGACGTTCCTAAAGGACGGGTTATTCGATGTGTACCTTGACTCCGAAGTGCCTCACAAATCAACACACCGTACTCCTGCGCTCTTCCGTAACTCTAGTCACGGATCCATCCAAGAAAAGACGTACCGTGCTAATGAGCTCGTTGCGGATGCGTGTGCCGTGAAGATTCTACCACAGGCATTGAAGAAGTATGAGAAGGAGTATGCTGAGCTTCATAAACAAGAACTCGAGCGGTTAGAGGAGGTTGAGGGACTCAAGACAGCGAATGGACAGCTTACGTTGCAGATTAAGCGGCTAGAAGCTAGTCTTGCGACGCTCAATGTCGAGCATATTGAGATTGCGAACGAGATGGTCCAGGGTAAAGTTGAGCTTGAGCAGCTTCGAGACGCGAACAAGGATCTCACGGAGGAGAACGAAGAGCTGAGAAAGGAGAATGAAGAGCTGAAGCAGAAGCTGGATACGTTGCCTCAGGAAATAGAAGAGCAGGTTGAGGCGCGTATGAAAGAAGAGATGGATACTCTGATGAAACGAAATTTGGAGGTCATGGATATGAATCGGTCACTAGAGGACCAACTCAGTGCGATGGAAGCCGAGCTTGCGTCTACGAAGGTTAGTTTTGCGTCAATCAATGAGCAGCACGAGTCGCTCATTCGTCGGTGGAGTGACTTGCGAAAAGCAATTGAGGAGTAACTAGTATGTGTTCGTTTGTCATTCATTTATATATCCATTCATTGTTCATCAAATATGACGTAGTGGTAAACGCTGCATAATATTCTTCAAAAAAAAAAAAAAACCACGAGTATTATACACATCACACATCACACAAGCGCCATATTTCCCAGTTTGTGCTCCTTTATATACTCTGGCCCGTATTCATCATACTCCTTCCGCGAGACCATGTATTGTTTACTCTCCTTTTCCGTAACCCATTTTCGCATACCTTTCCACGCATCCAACGTCGCGTCCTCAGCTCTCCGCACGTTCAACTCAACATCAACTGGCAGCACAGCACGAAGTTCATGCTTCAGCCGCGTGTCAAACGACTTCATCAAGCTGAAACCACCTGTGAGAAAGACATCTTTACACGCATCCCGCATCGCGTCTTTCGGCACCCGGTTTAAAAGCATATCTGCCGCAAGCTCAACAACACCAGCTTGATCGATACCCGCAATTGACGGCTGGAGAAGGACCTCAGGTACTCTAATTCGCTCCACGTTCATATGCAACTGATGCGCCTCCGCCTTTGAATTCGGATCATACGGACGCTGGCCACGCAGAAAAGTGTGCAGCAATGACGTCCGCCAATCAATACCATCATCAAGACCAGTGTCATCTGGGTTAAACTCAGGGTCAAAAGCAAGTAGTTGTTCGTCAAGCTTTCGCAAACTCTCAGCCATGGCGTCATCTTCCTCTGTGTCGGACGCGTTCGCAATGTCGCGGTATACCGCCCAGTCATCATCGTTCGCTCCAAAGTTATCGTCGTCATCGTCGCCATTCGCTGCTGCTCGCCGTCGTTTCCGAGCCGTGCCACTTCCGGGACCACCTGCATTGTTCATTGCGAGCAGCGCGCTGATCTGGCCAAACGCACCAATACCACCGTTGTTGGGTGTAGATGGAGTATCTGTGCCGTCTGCACCGCCGCCGCCACCAGGAGAGTCTGAAGCCAGATTAGCAATTGAACGCATTCTTAGCTGCGACGCAAGAGATCTTCGGTTGCTCAAATCCTCTTTCAACTTTGCCTTGTCCCTCCGTTTACGCAAGATGGCAAGTCGCTGATCCCGACGATCTTGAATCCAACCCTGTAAATCGCGTTGTCTCCATTCCTCGTCTTTCTGTTCTTCTTCTTTTTGTCGTTCAAGCTCTTTGGCTTTCTCCGCCTTGGCACGCATTCGAGCCTCGTATCCGCTCTTCTGCAGTCGCTGGACGCGCTTCGCCTTAATCTGGGCCTCGTCCAACTGATCATCAGGAATATCGAGCAGAGGAAACGAAGGCGGAGGCTCCGAGTCAGACTCGTCGTCATCACCGTTTCCTTTGGATCTCTTTATCGATTTCTCAAGATTCTTGATCGCACGAGTGAGCGCAGCCTCGTCATCAAGTCCCTCCGCGTCGAGCAAACGCTTAAAGTCCCGGGGCGACACTTCGTTAGACTTTGCTTCAATTTCCCGATACCGCTCAAGATCCTCCTCTTTCCGTGCCAATTTTTCAAGACGCATACGCGCTGCCTGCTCTTGCAAACGTCGGCCAGACTCCTTTCGCCGTTCGGCAATCTTAGCAAGCTCTTCTGCTGACTTTTGCGGTTGAATGATTTCGACAAAGGGGGCTTGGATAATGTGATTCCGGTCATCAAAGCCGTCGTCGCGATCCAAAAAGTGCTCAACCTCGTCCTGGTAACTTTGAGGAGATACGTAACAGTGATCACGAATCAGCGCTTCAGCTTGTGAGCCCGTCACGCGACCTGTGAAGTGTGGATACTTGAGTTGCAGAAGATTGAGAAGATATGTCGATGCTGGGTGCCCGCCCCAGTTCAGACGTTTTGCTTGTGAAAGAATGCCACGGCCGTCAACGACTGGAATCAAATGTGTCGTTTCGTGACCAGCGGAAATAACGAGTCCTGTCTTTCCTTTGTTGTAATGATACGAAAACAGCGCATCAATGCCAAACGCAGCTGATGGTACGTTGTAGGTCTCAAACAGCAGCTCTTGCATATCTGACATGTAATGTTAATAAAAGTTTTTTCCTGTCATAATCACCGATTTGCTTACTTTTGTGCTGCGATAGCGGGCATGCCAGAGTTTCGGTCATGACAACTGGATTGTCAACTTTTTGATCACTGGAAACACCGAGTTTGAGGAAAGAGTAGTCCAAGATTGTCTCCATGTATTCCCAGTTTGATATTAGTGGGCCATCAAACGGACTTTTGGCTGCAGCTCTGGTGTTTGCGTCCAAATTGGCGTCTGATCCAACCAACGTGAACGTGCGTAGGATCTTACGATCTCTGTACCGCGCCAACTGCGTCGGAAACACTAACCGCGGCGCGTCATCGAGAGCAAACCCAGCTCGCGTGTTCCAGGTGCCCAAATCAAAAAGAATCGGCACACCTGCTTTGTAGTCTGTCGAAGGGGTGATGAATTGCGGCACAGGCTGCTCAGGAAGCGGGTACAAATGCGGAGGAGGTAGCAGCGGTTGTTGAGTCGCAGCGGTAGCGACGATGGGCGTCGTCGAGCCCGACATTGTTGGAGGCAGAGAATGGTGTCAGACGTGTCAGACGTGGAGGTCTTGCGTTGAACACAGCCTGCGTGGTGATGCGAATTGACTGCTTTCGACGATCGATCCCGCTCGCGTCCGCTCTGGCCGCCTCGCCTCAAGCTGCAGTCAATTTAAGCACCGCTGGGCGTTCTCCTTATACTAGTTAGGCCTTCTTCCCCTTTTGACTTTTTTTCGCGCTGTGATGCCCGCAAGCCGCACCGTCGTGGGGCTCGATATGTTCAATTTTCCGCCGGCGCGACAGCGTGGGTTGCACGTATGATACTCAACCGCTACACAGTGGAGCCTGTTGGACACCGTCGAGCTCCGCGAGATACAAACTTCAAGAATGGGACTGTTTGAGTCAATAACCGCTGCCGTGCTTGGATCCCGCGTTGACACAAAGTCGTCGTTTCTCGGCTTTGGCGGAAAGCCGCAGGTGGACACGCCTCCGCCTCCACCGTCCCCGTCCCCGTCCCCGTCCTCGTCGTCTTCAGATCTGGACATATCATCCACACCCGCTTCGTCCGTCGTGATCGAGCACAGCAGTATTGTCCAACCTGCTGCGTTTTTCAAGTATGGACATCCTGGCCCACACATTGACTTTGACTTTAAGCAGGAGTACGTGTCTGCGTTTGACAGACGGACACGGAATCCCGCGTATGTCGTCGAACACATCACGCCGGAGAGCATCTCACGTGCCGAGGGCGTCGACCGCAAAAAGTCAGTGTTTGTCGAGAACGAGTCGATTCCTATGAAATTCAGAGCTCGGCTTGCGGACTACTTCCGAAGTGGATATGACCGCGGCCACATGGCGCCTGCTGCGAACGCCAAATTCTCGCAGACAGCAATGGACGAGACATTCTACTTGACCAACATGGCTCCGCAGGTTGGTGACGGATTCAACCGCGACTGTAAGTTTGATGAAGTTTTGACATGATCTGTGCATGGGCTGAGCTGATCTAATAGACTGGGCACACTTTGAGGATTTCTGCCGGCGACTGACAAAGTCGTACAGATCAGTGCGCATCGTGACCGGACCGCTGTACCTTCCTCGGAAGTATCCCGATGGCAAGTATCGAGTGTCATACGAGATGATTGGAAATCCCCCCAACATTGCTGTGCCAACTCACTTTTACAAACTCGTGCTTGCCGAGTCGCCGATGAACAAGCCGTCGTCGGACGACGTCGCCGTGGGCGCTTTCATCATGCCAAACGAGCCGATTCCGAACTCGACTGATCTCAAGTCTTTCTACGTTCCTGTTGACGCGATCGAGCGTGCTTCTGGTCTCGAGTTTCTTTCCAATCTTCCTGACAACAAGAAAAAGGATCTCTGCCGCGAGGTCGAGTGCAAAATCATCGTTCGGGAGTTCGTGAAGGCTCTGCCAGCGCCGAACAAGCCGCTCGCGCTCCCTGCTCCAAAGAACTAAGGGCATGTAACCCAGGTTAAAAACCAAAACATAGCAGCCTGCCATTCGGTTCGTAGCACTGTATATACAAAATACATATCATTGCATTATCATCATCAGCGTCGTCATCGGCATCATCATTCCAAAATCACGATGTACTTCCTGTTCGCTTTTTGAGAAAGCCAGTCATCTTCTTCATTCTTGAGCTCGAACTTGATTTGCGGCTTCTTTCTGTGGAGTTGTCTGACTTGGGTGACACTATACTCTCGCCACTGTGTCCGCTGTTTGTACTGAGAGTCTCGTCTTCGCCGTCATGATTCAGATCATAGCTCTTCTTCTGCCGGTCATGAGAGGTTAGAATCTTGATCGCACCTCCTAGCTTTGGAATTCCGTTGTTTCCAGATGACCGCTGCTGTGTCGCTTGCAATGCTTGTAATTTTTCATTCGGTACCCTACCAACCGGTATCCGCTGGTGCGCGTCTGTGCTGGCCCGCGCGCGCGCCGTGCTTGCGGGAGTGTTAGGAAGAGAAGGGGTGTGGGGAGCGAGCGGACTGGAAACAGACCGTTTCTCGACGCTGCTTCTTGTGTTGACGGAATTCGGAGTCGAGACGATTCGCGAGGAGTGACGGCTTGGGAACGTGTCTAGTGAGGAGGAAGGAGACGCGGCAGTCGATACAGCAGTCAGCCCGGAGCTTGACCTGATGGAAACACTTTCAGAAGTGACTGAGTTTGTCTTTCGACTTTGGACACTCTGTGGAGAAGCCTGTATCGGCGTTTGAACCCCCTGTATAATGGGGGTCAGCTGTGCAATTGTGCTTGGCTCATCGAGACCGAAGATGTCATCTAGCTCGCGAGAGAAGTCGGATACAACAGATCCACTGCGGCGGTACGTGTGAGCAAGCGAGAAACCATTTCAGCATGCTGAACAATACAGACTTACATCTCAGGTTCTGTCATGACTCGAGACGCCAGACAAGCCAGATCAAAGGAACGGATCTGGTAGCAAAAAGGCTCGTTGACGACAACGAGTTGGACGCTGCCAGGGCTGTGGTGAAGGTTAATGGGCGGGACAGAAGCGCCTCTTCGCTTAGTTTGGCTGCTGAGAGCAGTGTGCGGCTCAGCAGCGAAATTGCGGTCGAGTCCGCGACTGCGTTTCAAGGCGGGCCCCTTGCTTCCATACAAATATGCCGTCTGTGAAAAGCAACAGGCTTGAGAAATTCATATGGGAATCTGTGGCTCATATCTGGCTCAGAGCCAGATGTTTACGAAAGATTCGAAAGAGATGACGGGGTGGGGCAAAAGTACGCATATAGCTATACATAACATACATATGTACGTAGTTAGTGGTATTTCAGCGCTGGCTTGCGCGTACGAAAAGCCACTAAAAATGTATCATATAGGTCACATGTGGATTGCTGCGCCCTTCGCAACACAGCACGACTCGGATAAAACCTTTTCGGCCAAGAAAAAAGGTACTATATAGTTGCGGACAAGGCTTAACTCTTGGACATGTGTGTACGGGCCCGAGAAGCCGACGTGTATACAATATATATGAGACTTCACCACCTGCCTAGTTAGGCTGGTCAGCCCGGTCCGCCTGCTCTCTCTATAAACTGTGCCTAGGTACGTCGTACATGTACAAGTGCCTTGAAAGTGCGGGGCCCCCCACACGCCGCGCACAGAGCCGCACGAGGGAGACACTGGAACGAGTTGAGAGGGACCGAATTAGGACAGCTGACATATAACTGCGCAACGTTAGCGCCGGATACACGGAAAGATTCCTGCGCTTGTGCGGGGAACAGCGCACGTCCGGCGGAGAAACCTCCCCCGCCATTTGACCGAATTTGGCGCTGCAGACAGCTGGCCCTGTGATCCTCAAGGCCCCCACGTGGGCGCCTCCGGGCCTTATAAAGCAGTGGCCTTTTCCCCCATTGCAACCAAGCTCCCCCTCCTCTCCGTCAAACACCTCAAACACCTCTCCCGTCCCAAGCATCTACCCCTCCTCGGACACACCCCCACAATGGCTCAGACTATCAGCAAGCAACGTCACGCGGCTATCGCCAAGATAATGGACGACTATACCGCCGACGTCAGCAGCATTCCTGGCGCTGTTGCCGTCGCCATCAACAAGAAGGGCGAGACTCTGTTCTCGCATGCCAGCGGCAAAATGGGATGCGAGACCAACTCACCCATGACTCTCGACACTATCTTCTGGATGGCATCGTGCACAAAAATGATTTGTGGTATCGCGTGCATGCAGCTTGTCGAGCAAGGCGTCCTTGCTCTCGACGACGCCGACCAGGTCGAGCGCCTCGCTCCAGAACTCAGAGACGTCAAGATTCTCACTGGCTTTGACGACGAAGGCAAGCCCAAGCTCGTCGAGAAACGCAACCGCATCACTCTGCGCATGCTCCTTACCCACACCGCTGGCTTCGGTTACTCTTTCTTCAACAACGATATCGCCCGCTACGCTCGTCCTGCCGGTCTGGATGAGCTCAACAACGATCCGCGTGACATCTTCTCCCAGCCTCTCACCTTCGAACCCGGTACCAGCTGGCAGTACGGCATTGGCATCGACTGGGCTGGTGAGCTTCTCATGCGCGCCACGGGTATCAAACTCAACGACTACATGCAGGAAAACATTTTCAAGCCTCTCGGAATTAAGAACATCAACATGTTCCCAACTCCTGAAATGATGGCCAATCTTGCACACATGAACTATCGTACCCCGACCGGTCAGATGATCGAGCGCGATCATGCCAATCGCGCCGCGCTCATCGCTAAGACTGACGAGGAAAAGGCCCGCGTCTTTAACTCCGGAGGAGCAGGCTGCTTCGGTTCGCCAATGGAATACTGCAAGGTTCTTGCAGTCTTGCTCAACGACGGTGTCTCACCAACCACCGGCGCGCGCCTTCTCCGTCCTGAGACCGTTGAGGAGATGTTCCGCAATCAGATCCCCGACATCCCTGACGTTGGCCGCAGAGGCATTCCTGCACCTAAGCCAGAACTTTCAAACCCTATCGACGATATGTACCCGCAAGGAGAGAACGCACCGCAGGGCTGGGGTATCACCTTTATGCAAACCATCGAGCCTGGTGCTACAGGCCGCGGTGCCAACACCGTTTGGTGGACCGGTATTGCGAACTTGTACTGGTGGTGTGATCGCACTAACGGAGTTGCTGGTATGCTTTGCACACAGTTCTTCCCGTTTGCTGGTATGTTGTCAACGCTCACATTCTCTGATTTCAATCAAATGCTAACTTTGGTCTAGATCCGACAGTGCTGAATCTGTGGGTTGCCGTGGAGGCTGGTGTGTATTCTGGTCTGAAGGAGTAATTCGAGCTTTGCAGTATATACTTCGCCCTGCTGGCAGCGTGAACTTTGGGCAAAGTGGTACGTCGCTACTATAAATGATACAATCCGATGATTTCTGTACATGACTTACAACTCCGTATTCCATTTCTTCCAAATCTGTGAAGTCGAACTTGCACTTGCATGCAAGACGGTGCGGCTCAGTAAGGATGAGGCCCGGCCGCATGCACAAGTGATTTTTCTATACCAAGCGTGCACCTTTTCCCTGATTGAAGTCGCAAGAGTGCTATCCGCATGTGCATGTATAGGCCCTGTCGGTCGCCGAAAGTAGGTATGTTACTGAATCGAGGCGTGAACAAAGATTATGGGCTTGCCGGAACGCACGTTTGACTTAAGCGTCCATTCGTGGGGGTTATCGATAAGTAAACCAAACTCAATTCGAAGAGGCCGAAGGGGCGTGCATGCAGCTACAGTAATTAAACCCCGCTTCATTCATTTACCGGCAATCGCTTGCAGCCGGACGAGGATCAGATACAGACGTCTTGGAGAGTGAAAAAAAATGTAGTTGGCAAACGCAGACACTTTTTGATCTATTGATGGCCTGTTAAGTCACCATGACCACGATCAGTCGAACCACAGATAATTCAGTAGAATGACACAGCTACAATCGTCCGTTGCTGCACTGCTTGACAGCTACACGGCAGACTTCACCAAGATTCCCGGCGTAGTCGCAGTCGCGGTTGACAAGACTGGAACCAGTCGTATAGGTGCTGACACCGACGTTCCCATGACGCTTGACACCGTATTCTCCACTGCGTCGTGCACAAAGCTGATCACGGCGATTGTTTGCATGCAGCTTGTTGAGAAGGGCGAAGTTTTTCTCGATGACGCTGACTTTATTGATCGTGTTGCGCCTGAGCTACAGTTTGTCAAAATTTCGACTGGAATAGACGCGCAAGGCAAGCCTATTCTTGTGGACAAGAAGAATCGCATCACGCTACGAATGCTGCCACGCATACCTCCGGGTTTTTCGACCAAGATTTGATGCGATACAATTTCCCCATTGGAGCTGACGAGCTCAGCGCAAATGCCAAAGATGTTCGAGCCGGGAACGGACTGGAAATATGGCGTTAGCATGGATTGGGTCGGTACCATTATCGAGCGGACATCAGACTTGTCGCTAGGTGAATACATGATCAAGAATATTTTTGAACCGCTAGGAATAGAAAGTTTGAAAATGATGCCGGACACACGGATGAAGGAGAATCTGACACATATGAGTCTTCGTCAGGCCAACGGCGAAATGGTCGAGCAGAATCAGCCTTTGCATTCTGCTCTCGTCGCAGAGGCAAACGAAGAGATCAAGAGCGTATACAATCTTGGCGGCGCTGGCCTGTTTGGATCGCCTACAGAATACTGCAAAGTTTTGGCCACGCTTCTTAATGACGGTGTTTCTCCGGCTACCGGTGCTCGTATTCTTAGACTTGAAACTGTTGAAGAGATGTTTCGCAACCAGATTCCAGAGATGCCAAACTATTATCGCAAAGGATTCCGTCACACCAGACCCGGTCTGACTGAGCTTTACCCGCAAGAAAACGATCCGCCGTAAGGATGGGGTCTTTCTTTCATGCAGACTATCGAACCTGGCGCAACCGGTCGCGGTGCTAATACCGGATGGTGGGGAGGCTTGCCAAATTTGTATTGGTGGTGCGATCGCTCAAAAGGTGTCGCTGGTATGATTGCCGCGCAATTTATGCCGTTTGCTGGTACGCATGCATGCTTGATCAACGTTACTTCTTGGTGTGTCTTTCTAACGATCCTTATAGACCCTAGCGCACTTCAAATGTGGGCCGAGTTCGAGACCGCTGTGTATGCCGGTCTTTGATGCAATTGCGGCAGGCATCCGTAGATAATTAGTACTATGGATTTGATGTATTGCAACTTGTAGGTCAGTCATTGTGCATTCACGCTACATATGAAGTTCAAACAAAAAGGCAGTTGATCGTGTGTGTGTTCACATCGAGAAAACTGACAGCCCTGTAAGCAGTTGAGTTGTTAGTTCCCTGCTTCGATAGGAGTCGCGGAACCCTATACAAAGCTGCTCGAACAGCCCGCCATCTACTCACTACCTCCTACTTTACAGATCAGCAATTATTCGTTTTAGTCAAACAGGATATAGGCGGTGTAATTATTAACTATTCACCTGTTTCTTTTTGTTACTTTCAATAATGTCGTTCACCCGGGGGCTTCGGTCTGCAAATCTCCGTGCTCTCCGAGCCGGGAACTTTGTGCATCGAACACAGCAGGAGGTATGCACTCGAAGAGTCACGGCTCGTACTAGTGGAGTTAGATTACAGGCTTTTTTCGCCGCTAGTGCGCGGTTATCTACACATGGTGCTGCTGGTGGTGGTCAGCAACGAAGATCGTTCTCTAGCTCAAAGTGGAGTTCTGCGCCGAATGCCGATGAGGATGTCAACTTGAATCTAAAACCGGACGACATAACGATGAACGAGTATCACAAGCGATCTGATGAGACGTTGGAGAATATCCTGCTATACTGTGAAGATCTGGCAGATAATAGCCCACAAATTGACGTTGAACTTGCTGTGAGTGTACTTTGAGATCACAATGGTGTTTTCTCTAATCTGATTTCTCGGTTTTAGCAAGGCGTTTTGACGCTCATTCTACCACCTAACGGAACGTACGTGATTAACAAACAACCACCAAACAAGCAAATTTGGCTCAGTAGCCCAGTTTCTGGACCCAAGCGGTATGAATAGCGACATGTTTAGAGTCAAGACCATTCTCTGACAAACTATTATAGATACGATCTTATTGATGGCTACTGGACAAACCACCGCGATGGCGAGACACTTGGTGATCTTCTACGGCACGAGGTATCTGAAGCGTTGAATGTCGAAGCGGTCTTCAACGGTGTCGACGACTATAGTCTGAGATAGATCACTCGAGAACTACTCTATACATGATACCAGCTCATTTCGGTTTGCATAGTATAAATAAATTACGAATACTGTACATATAATGACTTCAGACTGAAATCGTACATCACTTCACTCCATACTGTACATACATACATACATGCATGCATTATCAAAAGAAAAAAAAAAAAAAAAGAACTCCCAAAAATGTGATTGAACATGTCAAATCTAGCGACGACGTCGCGTACGTGACCGCGCCGCCGGGACCGCAAGCTCCACAAGCTCCGCTGGCGCCGCAGACTCCGCAGCTGCTGCTACCGATGGCTCTTTCCTTTTCTGCCCAGCGCTGTCAGTCTTGCGTCGTTTCTCCTTCTCGATACGTAATCTCTTTGCAGCTTCCATGATTTCACCGGTTTTCTTATACATGGACTGCTCAAGTAGCCATGAATCCGGCACAATAGGGATGCCCCATTTCCCTGCCATTTCAATCTTTGTGAGAGATTTAACGCCAGTGACTGCAATTTTGGCGGCTGCACATCGTTGTAGTTCGGCGTAAACAGTAGCTGGAACGACAAGAAGGTCATGAGTAGATGTGAAAGAGGTTGAAAATGTCGCGCCAAGAATGCCAATGATTTCGCTGATATGTCCAAGAGCAAGACTATCAAACGCGGATGCGCTTATAGTTTTATTTCCAAATGCAGACCAAGCTTGAGAAGATTGAAGTGAATCTCCAAGGTATCCCGAATATAAACAAATGTCTGGAGGTGCAAGCTTCTTGTAGTATATTGAGTTGTCAATATACCAGTCTGAAACTAGCACAGCGCCGGTTGGAATCACCGGTAGGTCTTCAGGAGGAAGCTTGTGAGAGACAACAATATGAGTTGGTGATGGCTTAGACGAGACCGTTGCGACAGTGACTCCGCCGCGGGACGAAATGTAAGGCTCAAGAATCTTGAGCTTTGAGTGATCCACTCCATGAAACCAAAAGATATGGTGATCAAACAGATGCATTTCTTTCTCCGCATCAGTAAGCTCAGTCACAGCCGGAGTTGGCTTTCGAGACCTTGTACTACTCCGTTGCTTGGCAAGATCATCAGCATCAGCGCCATTCATCAGCTCAAACGGCCCTAAACTCTCCGTCATTGACTCGCTCTCCATACTATCCTTCACAAATCCCGACTCTATCGCCTTCTTTGTCCGACTTTCATTAACAACGTCGATCATCAAAGATGTCCAAGTAGACTCAGATTTAGTCCGTACAAGCTGAGCAAGTTGACGCGGAACACTGCTGCTGTTCGCGGTAGTACTGCCCTTTGCAGCCATGTTGGAACCTGATCCAGCGACACCGCTTTCGCTACCACTAACAACCAACCCAGTATTTTCTCTCGATCTCCTTAAATTTGCCTTTGACTTTGTGTTGACAGCATACAAAGCAGCCAAGTTTGCCGCGCGTTGCTCGTCAGTCAGCTCGACCGAGAAATCCTCTATCGGAACAAAAGCTTGACGTTTTCGACATGCCTCAAGCCAGCTACTATGTACAAGTGGAATATTCTTCTGCACAGCATACGCATACTTCTGACCTTGACATGCAGCAACGACAAGAAGATCAGTTTGCGTTCGTAGAACAGACGTGTACTCGCCCCCGTGCTTGATAATAAACTTGATGTAAGTCCTTCGTACGGCTTCCTCAACGTTTGTCATACAAATCACATAATCTTTGAAAAACTTGTATAGCCCATACGACTGGATTTCTGACGTAACATCAAAGTCCTCACCGTTCGTCCACCGTTCGTGCAGTTTCGGAATAAAATCGTCGCTCAGAAACACCATATCCGGACGTTTCCTTACTGCAAAGTTGTATTTTTCACTCGGTATCCGAGAAACCACCAGATGTGTCACTGCAGCCATCAGATTCACCGAGTATTCTGCGCCCATGCTTCTGCATTTACGTGCAAGATCGTCCTACAGATACAGTCAGTTTGATGAAGGAAATGGTGAAAGTGGATTCATACCCGCGCCTCGTTTTCCATACCAGTGGAGCTTATGACAAAGCCACGTAATGGACGACTCGAGTCGTCCAAATCATCATCATCATCCATCGACTATGATAGTTCTATTGAGTTGGTTGAAAAAAATGACGAGGCTTCTCTAAAGTGATCAGTTGAATTGTTGTGAAATGGAAACACGACGCGTTCTTTTCCTGCGGCGCGAAATGTGCGCGAACAAGACGCGTCGCATGCGCGCGGCAGCCATCTAAATTTTGGTACGATAACATCGATTCCGCTTACAGGACGGCTTGCGTACCACAGAGCACAAAAAGGCTGTGGAATGTGCTGAAAAATACGCACAAAAGCCGCACATAAAACGGCTGAGTGGCGCTAATTCTCCGGTGGCGGATGTGGCGTTCGAATAGCAAGCCGCACGGCGCGCGTTGGGAGCAAACAAACGCATCGATGCCCGGACTCCTCCCGAGCACCGCCGAGCACTTCGACTATATAACTCTTGCCTCTGCTTTACTCTAATTACATCCTGTTTCTCTACAGTTGACACAATTGCAAGGGTTCCTTTTTATTAGATATGCGAGCCTCGAAAAATCAAGCTGTCTGCGCGTCGTCGCGGTTACTCGCTCTTCACCATCAATCACCTACCGCATCTCGCGCACCGCCTTCAGTGTCGATCTCCGCGGGTCAACGGTCTCTGCCTCCACGATTTGCCTCACTTCAGCACGACCTAGTAGCAGGTCAAGAAAGCAATATAATTGGTTCATGGAGTCGACTGCTGAAGAGTCTCGAGCAAAAGACGGCTTACCTTCGTGAGCAGCAGCGTTTGACGTCTACCACAAACGACAGTCAGAGTATCATCCCAGTTGCAGACTTCCACAAGGACATTGGCAAAGATAGAGTCACAGGTCATATTGTGTTCAATTCCCCTGAGCTGATTGCAAGAATTAAAGAGGCTGGATCAGTCGTCGTGCGCAATGTGATTCCGCAAGATACTGCTCAATCATACGAGTCAGATGCACGCTCATACCTTGACACGAACCAACGAGTGTCCGCATCAGACCAAGTTTTTTGGTCAAAATCGCAAATACGTGCACGCTCACATCCAAATATACTTCGCGTGCAAATGGCTTTAATGCAGCTTTGGCGATCATCAGTGGCCAATCGACCTCTTTCGACCTCTACTCCGTTGTCTTATGCGGACAGAATGTACGTCGATGAACCAATCGGCGGTCAGTACACTTTGGGACCTCATATGGATGATGGATCACTTGAACGCTGGGAAGATCCAGAGTACGCAGAGACATACGCCCGGATATTTGCAGGGGATTGGGAGTCGTATGATCCGTTTGACTATGCGCACCGGATGTACTCTGTCACTGATATGTACGGCGCAGCATCTGGCCGTTCAATGATGCGTATGTTTCAAGGATTATTGGCAATGTCGCCTGTTGAAACTGGCAAGAGCTCTTTGAAACTGTACCCGTTTCTCAGACAGTCCACAGCTTACACAATGTTGCGTCCATTTTTTGATGCAGCAAATGCTGAAAAATTCATTGCACCGTCAAGCTCGTTTCCCAATTCGTCTCCTCAGCTGCCGCAGGAACTTTCAGCTGAAACACATCCTCATTTGCATCTGAATGAGTCAATGGTTACTGTACCAAGTGTACAGGCCGGCGATTACGTTGCGTGGCATGGCGATACCGTCCATGCATTCAATCCGTCAACCACCACATCTGCAATTTCAATTCCAGTCGTACCATTGACACTCTCCAACGCACGTGCACTTGTCAATCAGCGATCCGCATTTCGATATCTATCGCCTCCAGCAGACTTTTCACGAACAGATTCGAATCTCCTAGAAAGTGAAGCTTTCTTCGAAAACGTAGGTACCGAAATGGATTTTGAATCAGAAGAGGGACTTCGCGCAGCGGGATTGGGATTTGCGAGATGGGACGAGGAAAAAGCAAGTTCATGCACTGAACAGGAGCTTTTGCGGATGGCGAATAAGACCGTGTATGGTGAGAAGTTGATTTAGATGTTGTGCAGGCGACCAATTTAGAGTATTTGGTGTTTTGGGTAATCTTTTGATTTATCGGGCTATGTGTTAGCATTCAAATGTTTAAGATAATAGAGGTTAATGGGCAACAATTCGTAGTTCTGTATGTTCAATTGTCATGGAACAGAGTTGGTTCTCCAGCAGCATGTGAGACAGTTACGTAAGTTTTGACAATGATATGACTCAGGATCAGCGACTCGTATAGTGGCGCGGATATCGCCGAACGAACACTCGGCTCAGGGGCCGGCGCGCGCGCGCACTAAATTTCCTTCTTTCGGCAGTCTCAAAACCTCTGCGCAAATCAACACGCTACAAATGCAGTTTTAAATCTCAATTTTTCTTGTTCTTGAAATCAGTTCCATTACGCGTTCTTTGCTTTTCAAACCAAGCCATTTCAAGTTTGAACATGTAGCGCGCTCTGCAGCGAGCTCGCCGTCAGGGCTTCGATAGTGGTATGTGCGCGCGCGGCGTTCTTATCGCGCTTCGCGCCCACACGCGACTTACACCGACGCGTATTTACCGGTCCTTTACCCCAAACTACTGCCGAAAACTCTTCTCCGCAAGTACAGACAGTTGACTTCTTGCCCATTTACTGTTAATCAGGAAGGCTTGAAGAGTCACCGCTTTATCGCGTCAGTTTTTGTCGATTTAGCCGTGTACTTTACTTTGCTTCTTCGAGTGAGAGACATCACACGAAAGATTTTTCGTTTTGCAGTTTTCACACGCTTTTTGGCATGCTAATTTGGACTTTCGATTAGCTTTCACTATACCGCTGTCTAGATAGCATCACAAAAAATGGTCTCTACTGATGTTGAAAGTCAACAGTCGGAGGCAGCTCGCCTTCTCTCCTCGGAAGAAAGCACTGATGTCGACCCTGCTGTGGAAATGACTCCGGAGCAAGCCGAGGCTGCCGAAGAAGCTCTCATCGATGAAACTGAGACTGAAATGCTCGATAACGGACGATTAATTACCGTTTTTCTTTCGCTGTATGTCGGTGTGTTCCTTGCTGCACTTGACGGTACAATTGTTGCAACTTTGCTATCACGAATTGCCTCAGACTTTAATGAGCTCAAGTCGGTTTCATGGATCGCGACAGGTTATCTGATTGCGCAGGCTGCTGTTCAGCCCTTGTATGGAAAGCTTTCCGATGTTTTTGGACGCAAACCCGTTCTGCTTTTCAGCAATGTACGCAAGAAAGTTTCTAACTTTTGTATTAAATGTACACTAACATTTTGGGTAATTTATAGGTTGCGTTTGGTATTGGCTCAGTTTTGTGTGGTATCGCTCCGAATATTTGGTTTCTTGTTTTTGCTCGTGTTATTGCTGGTATCGGTGGTGGTGGCCTGACAACTTTAAGTGCAATCACTCTTAGTGACATTGTCCCTCTCCGCCAGCGAGGATTGCTGCAAGGCATTGGTAACATCTTATACGGCTGCGGTGCTGCGTTCGGTGGTATTGTTGGTGGTATTCTTACTGAGACCGTTGGTTGGAGATGGACCTTTGCGATGCAGGGACCAATCATCTTGCTTTCGATTCTTGCTATCCAAATCAACTTGAACTTGCCGCGCAAGACTACAGCAACCGCCGAGAGCTTATTGCGTCAAACCGACTTCCTTGGATCGATAACTTTGGTGCTTGGTCTGGTGCTCTTTCTTTTTTCAGTCAGTGTCGGTGGCTCGTACTTCCCATGGTCGAGTCCTGTTGTCATTTTCCCGGGATTTGCATCTGTGATCATTCTTGCGTCGTTTGTGTACATTGAGATGTACGTCGCGCAGCAACCTGTACTACCGCTCAATCTTCTCAACGATCGAACAGTGTTTGGGTCCGCGTTTACATCGTGGTTCATGACTATGGTGTATTTCAGCAACATTTTCTACACAGCAATTTATGTTATCTCGGTCAAGGGGGAGTCGCCTTCCAAGTCTGGCTCAAGCTTAATCCCACAGTTCGTCGGCAGTGCTATTGGTTCGCTTGTCGCTGGAACATACATGCGAGCTACCGGTAGATACAAGCCATTGACATACGCTGCTGCCGCGGCTCTTGTTTCTGGCTCCGCGTTGCTTTGCACGATCGGACCCGACTCAAACACCACCATTGTCGGATGCTACCTCTTCCTTCCTGGATTTGGCGGCGGCATGTACCTCACCATCACTTTGGTAGGCCTTATCGCTGCAGTGCCCCATGAATTTCAAGCTGTCTGCACGAGTATTCAGTATGGTTTCCGTGGAACTGGATCTACTATCGGCGTCGCTATCTCTGCTGCGATTTTCCAGAACGTGCTTGCTGCACGGCTCGTGGAGCGGATTACGGGACCAGATGCTGAAGATATAATCAGACTTGTTGAGGGATCGGTCGATGCCATTGCGAATCTTGAGGAGCCGTACAAGACAGCAGTTACATCGAGCTATTTGGATGCGATCCATGCTGTGCTGTATACAAGTACCGTTTTTGCTGTATGTGCCGGTTTTGCAAGTTTCATGATGCGCGAACACAAGTTGCATAGCACCGTGAACCGGAGGTAGACACATGTAGAGCTGGATATTGGATAGAAAAAGTAGAATGTATGTGACGATTACGACACTATTGATTCTTTGTATTTACTGTACATAGTTTATATCCATGATTTGTATTTCTAAATTCATTTTATTTACATCAAGAAACAGTAACATAATATAAATATTGTACAACGCATCGCAGCCGAATCGCCTTTTTTTGATACAGAAATGCAACCTTACACCGAATAAACAGAAACGCATACCAAAATGCAAACTTTTTTTCTTTAAATCCATGAATTAAACATGATCAGGTGTAGAACCGGAAATCCAGCCGACGGTTTCCAACGTCAGTTGTCGTTTCCTTATAGTGCTCCACCTGTTCAGGAGTCATCGCTGCAAGCTTCGCAGCGCGGCGACGGTTCGTGAACTTGTAGAGAGCAAAAACTCCAACAGCAAAAAGCATGTTTGCACAGGCAACGCCAATCAAGGCAGAGTTACCAGTTCGGTAAAAGGGCGCGTCCTTCTTCTGGTAGATGTTTGACGCAGCAATCTTGCCACACTGAACAAAAATGTTGTACCACGCAGCTGCGTAGGCACGTCGCTCGTGGCTGTTGGCGTTCTGCGACACCCAGGCGATCATGATTGGATGGAAATAGGGATAGCCAATGATGACAGTGAGCGGGACGTAACGAGACCACCGACTGACATTGTCGTTCATGACGATGAGAGCAATGAGATTGGGGATGACCCATAACGATGCAATGATGGGGAAAATCCAACGAATCTTTTTGCGGTCGGAAATGATCGACACTATGATCATGCAAACAATGCACAATGCTGACGAGGGAATGGCAAGAAGATTGCTTTGAAGTGTAGTGAACTTCATCGCCCTCAAATTGATAGTCAGATATTGCTTGCCTTGAAGAGATGGGATATATCCAAAGAAACCAAGGAAGTAAAGAGGGAGCAAGTAGATATCGAGCAGAGAAAAGATGATGGGCTTGATGTCGAGGTGGAAGCGGCGCTCGCGGTCAAGAGCCTTGGACTTGGACTCGTCATCAAAGATAACCTTCGCTCGCAGAATGGCAACTTCACGGGGAGAGTAAACACGGGAGATAAATTTCTTGCGCACTGAAGGAAGAATGAAAGCAGTGCTGACGCCAACCACAAAAGTGAGAAGACCTTCGATCAGGAAAAGCCACTGCCAATCATGCCATCCACGGACACCCTTCATCTGAAGAATACCGACAGCCAAAAGTGACGACACAATGTCAGTGAAACTCGAGAAGCCCCAAATCCACGAGTACCGACGAGCCAGCTCATGAGACTTGTAAAAAGTTGAAAGATAGAGCACAAGAGCGGGGATGAAACCGCCTTCGCAGCAACCCAGAAGGGCACGGGTGAGAAGGAATGAAGCGCGATCTTTGATGAAAGCCTGGCAGAAAGCCACAGCACCCCATGCGCTCATCATGACAGGAATCCAGACCTCCGGACCCAAGTACCGAATAAGCATCTGAGAGGGCATCTCCATGACGAGGAAACATATCAGAAAAAGAGTTTGACCGAGGTTGTAGTCGGTAGTGGTCATGTTGTTGTTCGCGAGGAAGTTGGTGGTGAGGACGTTAGAGATATTGGCACGGTCGAGCTCGAGAGAGAAAAACATGATGCATGCCCAGATCATGACTCGGTAATCGGTCTTGCGGGTGACCTTCTTTTCCTCGACCAAGCTCCATGATGAAGGGCCGGTCTTGAGAAAGTGCTTGAGGATGACGTCGGGGTCGCGCTCGTCGTCTTCGATATCGGCAACCTCAGTGCCTGTGACGGAGTTGTCAGCAAGCCCGGAGTCGTAACGAGAGCTCCTGGAAAATTTCTCGGCGAGCTCCAGCTCGGTATCGATGTTGATAGAGGCGCCAGGGCTGTAAGAGTTGCTGGTTGGCGATCCGTCGCCGGAGTCCGAAGACTTGTTCTTGGATGATCCCCAGAGCTGGATTCCCATTGTGCACACGAGAGGGGAGGAGGAATTGGCACAAGAGAGATGGAATCAGGGTACTGGGTGAAGAGTGAGGAGGGAGAAATGTGGGCGAGGCAAGACAGGGCGGAGTACTTAAGGGCTCGCGGAGAGCCACAAGGGCCGGGGCGAGTGCGACACGGCGGAGGCGGATGAGGCGAAGGCGCGAGACCGCGGAGCGGCATAAGCAGCATCACTGCCACAGGCGGCCTGTTCGCCCAAGAGCCCACCGAAGGGCCAAGATACCTCCGTCTCCGATCTCGCGAGCCCTGCGCAGAACAGCGGCCTGAAGATGGCGCAATCGCCGTTGGCCGCTGCCCGCAACCCGCAGTCCGCAGCCTGAAGTTCGCCGTCCGCTGTTAGTCTGCACCGGTCTCCGGTCCGTCATACATCACGGATACCCTCAGAAAACAGCGAGCTGCCGATCCCGACACACAGACGAGCTGGACCCCGAAAAAACTGGCGTCCGTGGCGGTGATTGACTTTTTTTTTTTCGTCGGTTCCCCTGGAAAAGGCTTGCAGAAACCGCATAACGGAGCGCCGCACCTGCCGCGCCTGCGTCAAACTCTCTGTCAATACTCCCAACACGGCTAGCGGGGTAGCAGTTGCTATACAAACAAGGTTTTCAGGCTTGACTAAGAACATGGCCAGTGCAGGATTGCGCCATCGATAGTCCTGGTGAGCACATCTGTCGTGCGCGCCGCACCGCCCCACGCGGCTGTTCCCTCCCCGTCCGGTCCTATAAAAACGAACCTCTGACGCATCACTGCCACACCCGCGTTCCGACATCTCAGAATATCATCGCCACATCAGGCCCCCTCAATGTTCCTCTAATTGCACAGTACAGCCACTATTTAGTAACTTCCATTGTTGTGAAGCCAAGGATCAGCATTCTTCCGATCAAATTCGCCACGTCGTGCTGCTAGCCACCATAGGTTGTGTTGATTAAGCATACAAACATGTCGGCGATCACCAGGCGGCATAAGGGGCGCGGGTGGCTGACATGAGGAGCGGGCATGGCGGACGTCTCATGGGAAGTCGCTTTACGCCGATGGCTACATCTACACGATTGGTGCAACTGTTGGCTTTGAGTTGCGTCGCGATCGAAAGCGAGAGAGAGAAGTTTCACTGTAGATGACATACCATGCGAACAATACACTTGGGCAACGTAGACGTCGCTATCGACTCACTGGAAATTGGTTGGCTTATCAAAAGATAAGTTATCACAGCAGTGGAGCGAGACTAAACTTGATTGCAATTTCTTGCAACTGCAAGATTTCAACTTTACTCGGACCGGACAAATTCTTCGTAATTCACTGCAATATGTGTACGGGCTAGTTTTTACAAGGGGCAGTAGTATGCCTGCAGTATTTCAGAAAATCAAGCGAGTTGAGCAGAAGAAAGAAACTAAAGGTCTGATCTGAAGTGTGCCTTGCTCCTACAAATCAAACATATCACACGCAAAAGTAGAATGCGCTGGCTCAAATTCTCGCGTAAAAGCGAAGAATATATGTCTCGTCTAAACCTACGCCACTATGGACGGGATTGTGGGGATACAGCAGCCAAAGATATACGGGGGGACTCTGAGTGGGACGGCATTTGCCTTTTCTTCACGCTGAAGAGTGTCGGAACTTGTCCACTGAGCGGTGCTGATGTTAATGAGCCGCTTGCATCCATATCTTATTTCGGAGCTCGCCTACATGTAATTAAGGTCCAGCGCGTAACAACGCGTCATACATGTAAATTCAAGAGTTTAGTACCACGCATCTGCATCGCGCAGTTCGTAGCCGATCGCGAGATTTCAGTTTACGGGTGCTGTACATACAGCGTAGCACGCATTGCAGAGCCTACTGGCATATTTACTACGGTTCTATATAAAAGGAGACAAGGAGTGCTCATAGAAGTACATTATGCGCCTTCTTATTTACCGCTTCATTGTGGATGATTGACTAGCTGTGCGTGCGCGTTGAAACACTTCGCGATCAGACTTACTCCGCTTCTACTGTACAATATTAGTGGTTAGACATCATGCGGTCTCGCACAAGCTGTGCTGGTCTTACATTGCAATTTAAAATCTCATCACATCACATAGTTAACTGAGACCTCATTTCCCACTTTGGATAGCAATGCTGGTTTCACGTGTCTATTTATGTCGATCGGAGGTCTATAAGAAGGCCCCGGCTTGCCCTAACTTGAGTTAGCGACAGTCTTAACGATCACCCACATTCACTAATTCTCTACCACGACTATATTTCCAACAATACCTTTAACAAAATTCAACCAACGTTATAGACGCACCCATCGTTGCTAAAATGGTAGAGATGCCTATCTCTGTCGTAGACTCGAGAGGGCAAACTGCCATTTGACCAACGAGTTCTGGGTCTTTATACTTGGGAGCAGAATCCAGAAGATTTTCGATACTTCCGTTCCCGTCAACACCGGTCATTCTAGATCATTTCTTAACGTTCTTCAATACCACGCATGAACGCAACGCGACACCATCAAACTTCGCCATT
>JANIWG010000120.1:0-40402 GCA_030705025.1 Myxozyma udenii
GAATGTCTGGTAGTGGTATGGTGGGCTCGCTCACAAATGTCATACGAAGAACGAGTGCGCTTCGTCGGTCCCACTACGCGGGTTGTGCGCCGCGCTTGCATCTGATCTCTCCGTATCCGACGCGGAGCAGGCCGGCGGTCTTCTGGCTGGCGCTGGTGTGTGCTTGGGTATTCGTTATCCTGCTGCGTTCCGGCTGGCATGCATCGGCGCCTCATGAGGTCTGAGATATCTTGCGCCGTGGTCTCGTCGGTCTATGGCTTCCTGGATTGTGAATGCCGGTCAATGTGAGCGTGGGGGACTGGAATGCGCGCACTGATCCAGGTCGAGGAGTGGCTAGCAAGTGAGTGTCTGTTCAACACAGACATGCTCCGAGGAATAAAGGTCTGATTTTGGCTAAGGGGATTCGAGGGCTCATTTTCAGCAGAGTATTCTGCTTGACATGCTTAATGCATAGTGGGGATCTGGGGGCTGGGGGGAAATGACGATCTTGGATGAGGTGCCAATCCTTGATCTGATCCTCCCTTTTTTTCTCAATGGATGTTAGGTGATCCTAACTGCCGTGGAGAGAACAGTTGAGATACGTCATGGTTTCAGGTCGCAAAGAACGCTTGTAGATTCTTTGAATGTGCGAGATACACATGAACGTACTTTTTCACTTGAAACAACTTGAATGTATTCTTTTCTTACTATATAGTGCTGCTTCATTTATGCTTTTTTGCCAAGTTATTCAGCAGTTTATTCACCGCCGCTTGCGTTGCTGGATCATTGTCCCTTATAACACTTGCGCTCCTCGTTCGACTCCGACTCACACTTCTGCCTAACGACGCAACCGATCCTTCCCTCATGCGTTTCAAAACTCCACTCGTGCTCGTACTCGACGCTCTGACACGCGCAGCAAGAAGTCGATGATGCACCTCTTCGCGCCGTGATGGCTCTGACATTTTGAACCGTGGACCAGAATCCTCTGTCGAGCTGGCAGTGCGTGATGATGGGCCAAGAAGACCAGGTGACGACTCGTGTGATACGAAGCTATACCCTCGTACTCGTGGAGTTTGCGATCCAGGTTCATCGTAGCTCTCGGTAGTGAATCCAGAACGGTATGATGCAGTGTCATTCTCGTCATATTTCTCCTCTTCAGGTTCAAAACGCGTATTATTCCTTCGTATTTGTGTGTGCTTCGGAGGCTGCGATTGTGCGGTCTGTGGGACATTTTCGCCGGTAGGTATGAAAAGAAGCTGATTGCGCGGATCGTTGATTCTCCATGGTTTGGGCGCATTCGGCCGTTCAACTGCGTCCGGGCCTGCCAAGATCATCGCCTGTGTCGTTGCGGACTCAATGAGTTTTGGATCAGATGCTTTGTATTCAAGAAACTCTGTAGTGCGATCTGACTGAAGCTTGTTTGTCGACGTCCATGCCCATGGATGCGCGTCTCGGTTCCGTTGGTTTCGCTTGTCAAGTATACGATAAAATGACTCGTTATCCTCAGACGTATACTTTGTCTGAAACTGATCCAATCCGAGCAACGTGTTGATTTCCGACTGCTTTTCTTCGCTTTCCTTCCGTAGCGCGCTGACATCATGACTGTTTCCGGCATCGTCAACCATTTCAGAGAAATCCGATAAACTGTCCTCACCATCTGATCCGTAATTCGAGGTACCGCTATACATGCTCTCGTTATCATCAACCAATACAGGTGTTGCTGCTCTTGCGTCCGCAAAACTCGGAGTCGCATCTCGTGTCCGTCGTCGCCTTCGAGGCTGCTCAAACTGGCTTCGTTTCCGTTTTGCACGCCCCTTCATCCTATCAATATACCTCCGCACGCCATCAGGCTCCCGAAGTTTCTCCAGCCGCTCTTCAAGCTTCCGAATCCGATAAATGTCGCGCGAAGCAAGTGCGTCGAGGTACGCGTTTTGACACTTGAGAATAACGAGATCAGGAAAATAGTCACGCTCGATGATTGTGGAAAGTGAATCAACATATGTGTCTTCATCGACTGATATTTTCGCGCGCTGGATCTTGGTTACCCGCGGCGGCGGTGGCGGCATCAATCGTCGTTCGAGCTCATTTTTGGCCTTCAGCGCGACGGCGCCGGTACTGGTCACGACTAGATCTGTGCTGCTGCTGCTATTGCTGCTGCATGTGGGCCCTGGAGTTGGTGATACTGAGCGCGTGGATGAATGCGATACAATTTCTTGCAGGCTCACGCGACCGGTATCCATCTCAAAAACGGGGGGCGAATGTCAGAAGACGGACTCGATCAGTTTTGACGCTGAAAGGGAATCTCGAATTCACGAAGTATACATAGGAAGCGCTATTCTAAGGGCCTCGTGGTGATTAACCTACACCACTGCTTACACTGCAAACTCCCAACGATCGGGCTTTGCGCCTCGCTTCAAATCTAACCTTCTCCTGCGGGGCTCTACAAAGCAGTTCTGTTTTGTAAGTTGGTTACAGAATGCTTGATACATTTAACTACTGTATACATATTCAGTTATCACTGCAAGAGCAACTTTACAAACCAGTCCAGAAATAAGTCTCCGGATTCTCAATGCTAGTCGACAGTTCCGACAATCCATTCGACACGACGACCACGTACTCGTCCTTCTCGCAGATCCAGCTGTTTCGCTCTTCATCCCAGAACGAGAACGCGTACTTTGCGGGAATTTGAATCTGAACAGTCTCAGTTTCACCAGGCGCAATTTCAACCTTGCTGTATCCCTTGAGCTCCTTAACAGGGCGGTTGATCGACGGGGACTTTTGGCCAATGTACACTTGCACGACTTCTTTGCCTGCAATGGAGCCGGTGTTCGTGACGGGAACTGTGACTGTGATGGTACCGTCGGCAAGAGATGCAGATACGCTTTCAAGAGCGAATGAGGTGTACGACAAACCGTAGCCGAAAGGGAAGCAGACTTCTTTCTTCGTCTTCTCGTAGAAGCGATATCCAACGTAAACATCCTCGCCGTAGAAAGTACGGCCACGCTCAGATCGGTAATTGAGGAAAGCTGGATTGTCCTCATTGCGGATTGGCCAAGAAAGAGAGAGCTTTCCGGATGGGTTGACATTGCCAAAGACAACGTCGGCGATGGCGTTACCGGTTTCGTTGCCGCCGTACCACGCGTGAACAAGACTCTTGACTTTAGACACCCACGGCAAAGTGACAGGAGTACCAGACTGGTTGACAACAACAACGTCAGGACAAACCTTGATGATCTCTTCAACAAGCTCGTCCAACCGTCCAGGAAGATTCATGTCTGCACGATCGTAACCTTCGCTCTCCCACTCTTTGTTGAGACCGACGCAAAGAACGACTTGATCAACAGACTTGGCAATTTCAATAGCACGGGCAATCTCTTCGTCCTCATTGATACGAAGACATCCACCGACACGAATACCACCATTTCTGCCCATTTCATTCGCAAGAACTTTCGAGGTGTTGGTAGATCCAAAGACAACCTTAAGACGGTAGGTCTTACCGGCTTCAAGATCAATAGCACCGCATACTTCAGTCGACGCAGTGTTGAAGTAGTAATCGCCACGGGTCTGAACAGTGTCGTTATCGACGACCTCTTTTCCATCAATGTAGAGATGACCAGTTCCCGCAACAACGATGCTGAAATCGTAGGTTCCGGAGACTTCAGGAGTGTAGTAGCCGTCAAAGGTACCGTAGAACGGAAGTACAAGATTGGGATGAACGTACTCGGACAAGAGATTGTCAGTACTCTTCAGGTGCATCGAGTCAATTGCAGATGCGGTGACGTCGCCCATCGCATCCTCGAGTGTCGGGTAGACAGTAAAAATCCATCCAGGCTCGCCATTCTTTGTCTTAAGGACAGCATCCAAAACAGGCAAAAGCTTGTGCGAGTAGACGCCAGTGGAGTAAAGAGGCTTCTCAGTAAGCTGGGCTGAGATTCCGTCATACGGAGTCACGGCGTAATAAGGAGAAAGCGCAGCAGAGCCACCACCACAGTATGCAGCGATTTTGGCATTCGGACCAATGATTGCAGTCTATACCAGTGTTAACAAAAGCTGTAAATGAATACGAATGTGTGCACATACCTTTTTCGTCTTGGATAGAGGAAGCACATTGCCCTCGTTTTTGAGCAAAACAATACCAGAAGATGAAATCTGTCTCAGCAGCGCTGCAGTCTCAGGAGTGTTGCGCGGTTGCTCCGGAAAGTCGGCAGGAACACCAAGAGGCGCGACGCGATTGACAAGCTCGAGAACTTTACGCACACGCTCGTCGATGACGAACTCGGGAACCTTGTGGACATCAATCATGTAGCGCAGCAAATCTTTACGCCAGCGGGAAGGGCCAGGCATCTCAAGATCAAGACCGGCTAACGCTGATTCTGCGACAGAGTAGGTGCCGAACCAGTCGGACATGATGAGACCCTTGAAACCCCACTCTTCGCGCACGGTGTCCTTCAAAAGCTTGAAGTTCTCGGAGCAGTGTACACCGTTAACTTTGTTGTAAGAAGTCATGAGACCACCGGGTTCCGAATCGCGCATGGCGATCTGAAACGGCATCATATAGATCTCGCGGAGAGCACGCTCAGAGACGATGGCGTTGACGCCATAACGCTCATGCTCCTGGTCGTTGGCGACAAAGTGCTTGATGGTGGCTACGACGCCGGACGACTGGATTCCCTTGATTTCAGCAGCAGCAATGGAGCCGGAAAGGTAAGGGTCCTCAGAGAAGGATTCAAAGCCACGACCGCCGAGGGGAG
The DNA here is from genome assembly GCA_030705025.1 of Myxozyma udenii. Lineage (NCBI taxonomy): Eukaryota > Fungi > Ascomycota > Lipomycetes > Lipomycetales > Lipomycetaceae > Myxozyma > Myxozyma udenii. The sequence goes on from JANIWG010000120.1 coordinate 4,731, forward strand.
AGCGCTGGATGTTCACGGTAGGACCTAGGATGACGGTAGCGCCCTTTGCCAGGGCCTCGTCCGCCATGACAGTGCCGGCAGACTCCAGCAGATCCTTGTCCCAAGTAGCAGCAAGTGAAGTGCCGCAAGGAAAGCAGGCAGCGGGAACGCCTTTGAAGAACTTTGTACCGCGGATGCCATTGGGGCCGTCAGAGACGCGGACGGGGACGATTCCGTGCTCGGGAAGGCCCTTGGTGTGCCAGTTGTCGGTTCCGGCGAGAAGAGAGATCTTCTCGTCAATGGTGAGCTTTGCCAGAACGGCGTCGATGTCAACGAGCGGATGCGGAGCCATTGTGCTTGTGGGAGGGCTGTGGAGTTCTGGGGAGTACTGGGACGGGCTCCTAGGAGACAACTGGGACGAACTGGGGTTGTTATAAAAGCCACGACCGGGCGCGGCCCCGCCTGTGCGGCTCTGTCGTCCTGTGTGCCCCGCCGGGCTCGCGGGCCGACTCTCCGAAACCCCGCCTGCTTCGCGATCGTGCTGTTCCAGTTTCTGGAGAACGTCTGCTGAGCAAAATGCCGCTGTGGCGCTTTAGCCGGCGCTTAGCAGTGACTTGCATGAGCTTACGCGACTTGTCTGCTGTTTTTCAGCAAAGTAAGCGAAAGCACCTGGAGCTCTGGAATCGAACCGCAAACAGCGAGCGACCAGTAAACTCCGTCGACACGGTTTTTCCGAAATGTTTCCGCGTGTAGCATGTATATGCAACCTGTGTAATTTATATAGTTACCGCTTAACTAGAGTCCAAAAAGTAACTGATAAACATGAGCCTCTCTATGAGTCTTTGGCGCGCCCATCCCTTGATCTGGCTGTGTGCATCTATCTGTCGGACGGATATAGGGGGCCCCGGCCGCTGGCTCCGAGTGCGCGATCGGTCTTATACAAATCGATGCTCACCGCACAACCCTCGATAAAAAATTTTTAAAATCCACTGGCAGATACTGCTGGTCTTAAGGAACAGCGCTAAGAAATTTTATTTTTACGAATCGCTCTTGCAAATGACCTGCATCTGCTTGAAGAAAAAAAAAAATAAATCTCGTGTACATTGTCCGTTTCTCTATTACAAAGTACATGTCGTAATTGATTATATCAACACATATAGTACACCCTGTCACAGGGTTTTGTGTAACCCGTGCCCTTATTTTCTACACCAGCAGTAGATTTTGAAGCGCGGCGTACGTAAGTTTTCATGCTTTCCACCCCGTCCGGAACCAAATTTCCCCAGTCTGCACCGCCTCGCTACCGCGGGCTCAGTTTTGGCGCTTTCGCGACGCTGCAACTTGCAGCAGACTCCTCTGGTCTCGTAGATTTCAAATAGAATCAAAAACATGCGTTAAGAGGCTTTGGTTATATATGTATGCTATGCATCATGGTATGTCTCTTTTCCGACTAATAATGTGCGGAATCTATTCCGAACCATTAATTCTACGATCAGACTTTATCAGAGCCATATATATGCTCTGTCCTCCTTTGTAAGCTTGTGCACTGCGAATTGTCCGCTCGAATGGTATTTGCGAACGGTAGTAGGCGACACGAATGCGAGTGGCGTTTGCTGCTAACGCTTACCAACCCTTCCAAGTATTGTCCATGCACATCTGGTTGTAAAAAGCGATCATTGAAATCACTGGAAGCCTTTCCGGAAGATTTCAGCACACTCAAAATCTGTACTCGTTACGCAACTGCGCGGTTCTTTTTTGTGCAGGCCATCCGGATGCGCCGACAGGCGATGAGCTCTGTTCGGGAGTCAGCCGCACGATGCCGTCGATGATCGAAAAAAGTCGGACCTCTTGGATCAGGAAATTCACACTCCGAAGTACACGCATCAATCAATGATAAAAGGACTCCGGCACACACTTTGTTTATCTCTTCAGCGCAGCTTTAGCAGCAGCAGCTGTGCGTGCGCTGTGCGTGGATTACCAGTTGCGCCGCCGAAAAAGACACCAAAAGAGCCAAACGTGCGGAAATCGCTACCGATATGTCACAACCTACCAGATGTTCCCGACCGACGGGAACTCGCGATTGCGAGCGATTTCTTTGCAGTGTCGCGACGGAGGCACACCAAGACCATGCAGAAGAAAAATGATAGAAAGCAACTGCTGGAGTTGGAGTTTTTGAGACTTGAGAGGGCTGTCGAGGGTGGACGGATACCGCAAATCGCGTTTATCGGACGGACAAATGTCGGGGTGAGTTTGTCGAGCTGATTGGCGACAGGATTATGCTGATGAGAGTAGAAAAGCTCGTTGATTAAACGGCTGATATACAATGACATTTCGCCTGTGAAAGGGACGTACGACGAACGGTATATGAGATCCAGCAGTTCTGCTGGAAGCACACGTGAAATCCGGAGATTTCTAGTTACACGCGACCAGTATCAGATCCAGCCCGACAACAGCATTATCGTTGTCGACTTTCCGGGGTACGGATTTGGATCTACGAATAAACAAGGCCAAGTGATTATGGACTTTTTGCAAAATTCTTTGAATCTGAGAAAGGTTTACGTGCTTCTTGATACGCGTTTGATCCTGCAGGGAGAATCACCTGCAAAAGAGCTGGATGATCAGACAATCAGTATGCTGGACCAGTTTTCGTTGCCTTGGCAAATTGTGGGGACAAAGTTTGACGGCGCCGAAGACGCAAAAGAAGTTCTCGACGTGCTTTCAGAGTACTCAAAGTCACGCAACAATTTTGCTAGCGACCAGGTGTTCTTGACGTCGTCGAAAAAGAACATTGGCATCCGGGAGTTGCGGTGGTCGATGCTCAAGTCATGCAGCTTCTTCGAGAAAGCGTTGTGAAAGAAGCCGCAATCTACAAGATTACGAGTGTATATATAGATTATCTACAGTATATATATTATTCTTACAATCCTAACCCAACCCGAATGGTTGTTCCTTCTTTTGATGTAGTTGTATAGTGTTTACTCCGGCTTCTGCGCGACAAAAAGCATCATGGGGGTAAAGAGCTTGAGCTTTCCGCCAAGGACAAGGTTGACAGCGGCTTCCTCAAGGGCGACGGTGACCTTCTGGGTGCCGGGAGGAGCAATGTGAAGACGCTCAAGCAGACCAGTGCTCTTCATGGTGACCTGGCGGCCGAGCCACGAGGTGCGGAAAATGGTGAAGACGTCGCCGAGGGAGCGGCAGTACTTCCAGTCTCCGGCAAGGGGGTAGTACCATGGGATCTCGTCGTCCTTGTCGGCAAGGTCCTCTGCGTGCTGAATCTCAAAGCCGACCTTCTTGAGGGCATCGACAGCAACATCGACCTTGTACATCTTGGGGATACCGTCGCCAATCTCAATACCGTAGCAAATCTCACGGTGCTCGGGGATGGACTCATCGTACTTGTCGGTCATGACCCACTCGTAGACGCCGAACTTGCCACCGGGCTTGAGAACGCGGAAAATCTCCGAGTAAACGCCCTCGAGAGTGGGGGCGTGGACAGTTGCCTCAATGGCGTAGACAGCATCGAAGGTGTTGTCCTCAAAGTCCATCTGCATGAAGTCGCCCTTGACGAAGTTGAGACGGTCGGCGAGACCCTTGGTCTTGGCGTAGTGGTTGGCGCGCTCGACCTGGTAGTCGTTGTTGTTGAGACCGGTGATATGGCACTCGGTGAAGCGGGTGATTTCCTGGGCAGGGCCGCCGACACCGCAGCCGACATCGAGGACCTTCATGCCCTTGGTGATGCCGGTCTTGAGGGCGAGGTAGTGCTCGTGGCTGTAGAGGTTAGTAAGTAGTGTATGGATAAGGTAGGTGCTCGGGGCAGAACTAACCGAGCAATGGCCTGCTTGAAGGCCTCGCCGGGGTAGTAGCGGGAAAAGTGGAAGGAGGAGCCCCAGCCGTACTCGTAGACTGCATTTGTTAGCGGAGAGAACAGGAGAAGAGCAATTGAGGAGGCAATGTTAAAACGCACAGTCGGTGACGAGGTTGTAGTAGTGCTTTGTGAGCGTGGCGTACTCCATGAGACGGGTGGTCTTGTCGTCGTCGGTCTCGGTGGCGGGGCGCTTGTTGTCCCAGTGCTTGAAGTACTCGTCAACAGCGGCCTTCTGGGCGGTCTGGTCCTTGGCCAGGGCGGACAGGAAGCCGGTCTTGGAGGTGGCCTGCTGGCCGTGCATGGCTTTGGCGAACGCGGCGTCGGACGCGCGGTCCTGCTTCATGGGGGGAATGGCGGTTGCGGTGGCCATTGTGCGAGACAGAGGTCTGGTTGAACAGATGCGGGGCGGCGGCGGGAGAGTTGAGCTTGGGGGAAGGACTTTGGGGGAGGGCCTTGCTGGATGGGGGGGGGGGAAGAGAGAGGAGGGGGAAGAAGCAGAGAAGAGCCGGCAGCGCGTCGAGGATTTATTTATCGCGGCCTCGACGCGCCGCCCGCATTCGGCTCGGTCCGCGGACGCGCGCGGCGCGATAGCGTGACACGCCGAACCCGAGTCCGCCCGAGTCCGCCGAGCTCGGAGCGAGACCCGAGCCCGGTCCCGAGCCCGCGGCCGGATTGCGGGGCAGTGTAAGACGGAGGTGCTGGTACCGGTGTAGTCAAACACGGTGTACTCTGTACTATTTCTATTCCCGGGACGGAAATGTCATGTCGTCACAATTTATACGCGAGGATACGTCCGTACGCCCCATCGATCTCGCCAATTGTGCGTATTTGATCGACCGCGTCACAATCGTCCTCAGTCGTCCACAATCGTGTCCAGTCGCGTCCAGTCGCGTCCAGTCGCGTCGGACACTGTCCTCACCGATCTCACCGATCTCTACTTTCTCTTCTTTGCCTTCTTTCACCCTCTCAAACCACTCAAAATTCCGCTCATTAACGCAACCCCTTTGAGCACTTGACGCGTCAATAACCGCGGTTCGCCTGTCAAACATTCACGACGCGTCGTTTCACCCGGCGTGGCGCCAAATCCGGCATCTCGGTGTCTGTACGCATTGCCCCAGAAGACGATAGCACGCATTTGACACTAAGCTTTTACTATTCCGGGCCTGTTCGCACCGCAGACCCTTACCGTCAGCCACGCTCAGACAGCCCCCCTGCATACTGGCTTCACATTCTCGACTACGCGGCGCGCCCCAATTCGGCATCGTGTACACAACACGCGTCGCGTCCACGCAGGGGCTCCCGTCGCGTAACACGCCGGTGCCACATTCCACGTCTCTCCAAGACCTTTCACGATCCATGCTTTAATGACCATCGCGGCCCCCGTTGCGTCTTCCTTCGCGCGATCCTTTTTCTTCCCTTCCCCCTCCACGACCTCCTTCTCCTCCGCCAGCCCTGCCCGCCGTTCGTGTCCGACTCCCTCCTCGCCGCCATGGCTTCTCTCAGCCGCGTCCTGGTCGCGCTTCTCGTCTTTGTCAACGCGGCCCTCGCGATCCCCAGCCCGCGTTTCCTCAACCGGTTCTTCTACGATAACTCCCCCAGCAACCTCCGCGCCCGCTCGCCCCCCGTCGGCCACCACTATCATCCACGCGCCATCTTCTTCAACTCCACCAGCGTCACGCCAACCCCGACTGTGCTTGAGACCGTCACGCTCTACACCACCGCTGTTGAGCTGCAAGGTATGTTTCATCAATTCTGAACGATCGCGACGACAGAACAAGTGCGCTAACCGCAAGCAAGATGTCACCACAACTCTGACTCAGGAGATCACGTTGTACGTCACCCACATCGACCCCGTCTCGTCTGTCGCCCATGTGTCTCCCTCCGTCCAAACCGTCACGCAAACCGTGACATACACCCGCACCCTGGCTGAGTACATGGGATCATCCTCGCCGACCGCCATCGCGACCATCACCTCCGCGCCTACCGCGACGGCGTCTGACGAGGCTCCTTTGACTCTCACCAGCGCTGATTCGTCGGCAGAGACCGAGATGACCATCACCGTCCCTGTCACTCGGACAGTCACTCTCACTTTCCCATACACTGCCACCATCACCGACGGCTCCGATGGCGACCTCACAACGCGATACATCACCATGACGCGCACCGTGACAGCCACAGAAACCGACTTGGCCGTGCAGCCCAGGATCAAGGCGTTTGCCTCTGCCATGGACGACGAAGTCACCACGACTTCAACCATCACATCGTTCGTCACAATCGTGTACACCGAGACCGCGAGCTCAGTCGCCACAGCAACCCTGTTGCCGTCGTCGTCGTCGCCCTTCCCGTTCCTCAACACAACCTCAGCGGCGTACAGTAATTCGTCAATGCCATTGACATCGCTCTTTGCTTCTTCCACGGCTTCTTCTTCTTCGTCGTCGTCGTCGTCGTCGTCGTCGTCGTCGTCACTGCCCGAGAGCGCGTACACCGGCACCACGACTGTTGTCCAGTACATCACGGTCAACGAGTTTGGCAAGCTTGTGACTGACGAGCCCACATCCACCATACCTTTGACGACCCTGGAGACGTCTGTGACGTCTGCCGGGAACACAACCTCTCACAGCCACCGGTTACGACGCCGGTTTGGACGCGCGTACGGATCTTGGCTGAGAGAATAGACGCGCAGTAATTGGATCGTAAACTGTTTTGATTTGGATTAATAATTTTTGTACGGTAGTTTGGTGTAGAATATGATCTTCCCGTGTCAACCAACATTCGATCCGTAACGCGTCTTTATTAAGACATGCATGTGCGCGTCAGCCTCCATTGTATTTGGAATCGAGGACACCAGTTTGGATGTTCCTTAACAATAGACACAGAACAATAGGAGAGTAATAGTAATGCATATGTTACAGTTGAGAACGGAGGATTAGCCGAGGCTGATCTGCAGAAGTCATCTCCTGCATACATACATAGCCGCACACGGCGTCTGTGTTAGACGATCCCGATCTCGCTTAACCTCGAGTTCCCATGATACATCGTTCTCGCTCTACTCTTTATTCGTTTGCTCTACTGTATTCAAATGACCGGAATTGTTTTGCACTGGTATGTTCATATGTGCGGCACTTACGCAGCGACTAACTGACTTGCCAAGGCTCGAGCAATCGCGCGCTCATCGCATCCTCTGGCTGCTCGAGGAGCTACAGCTTCAATACACACTCAAAATCTACCACCGCAACCCCCGAACCTTTCTCGCGCCTCCTGAGCTTAAGCAAGTGCATCCGCTTGGAAAATCGCCTGTTTTGGATGACAATGGCACGATCGTGGCCGAATCAGGTCTCATCATTGAGTATCTGTATGAGAAGTATGGAAAAGGCGAATCGGTGCCTGCTGAGCTCAAGCATGAATTGACTCCCGAGCAGCAGATGCAGGTGAAGTACTATCTGCACTATGCGGAGGGCTCGTTGCAGCCTGTGATGCTGTTTCTGTTTATCACAAAGAAGCTTCGTGAGGCACCGATGCCGTTCTTTATTCGTCCCATTGCCCATAAGATTGCAGATCGGCTTGATGGTAGCTATGCTGGACCAGACGCATTGGCTCAGCTTGAGTTTTTGGAGGCAGAGCTCAAAAAGACGGGGTCTGGGTTCTTCGTTGGCTCGGGTCTCACTGGTGCAGACATCATTCTCTCGTTCCCGCTGCAGATGGCGGTCTCGAGAGCTGGTTTGCCCGCGGAGAAGTACCCGTTGTTGGTAAAGTGGCTGGAAGATATCGAGGCGCGTCCGGCGTATAAGAGAGCAAATGAGAAGGTGAAGGAAGCGGAGGGCGCTGAGGCTGAGTCCAAACTGTAGTTTGGTCGCCGGCTGTTGGGTGTTTTGTTTGGCTTGTATATGAATCAAATGCTGCATACTGTAGTCGTAGTGTACTCTTTGCAGGTGAGTGCATGGCGGTGATCGGTGAGCACAAACTCCGACTGCCGCGCCGAAATCTGAACTGCGCGCCGACAATCCCGAAAGTTGCTGAAGCGCCCATAAATTACAAACCCTCCGCACTCACCGCTTCCACCTCCCGCAGTCAGCGCAAAAGTAATTCTTCTTATTTTTTTTTTATTTTTATTTTTCATCAGCCATCGCGATGTCCACTGTCCGAATCGACATCATCTCCGACGCGGTCTGTCCGTGGTGCTACGTTGGATATGCAGCGCTCCGTCGCGCCATCTCGAACGTGACAAAGCGTCATCCCTCTACCCGATTCCAGCTCAGCTGGCACGCCTTTGAGCTCAACTCCGACCTCGGCTCGTCTGATGGCGTTGTCTCTAAGGCAGCTCTCTATAAGGCCAAGTTTGGCGACTCTCCGCGATTCCAAATGATGCAGGACTACCTTGCTCAGCGCGCACAGGCTGTTGGTATTAAGATCACTCCTGTCGCCGAGGCACCCCAGGCGACGGTTGGTTCCACTCGCTTGATTCACCAGGCTGAGAAGTTTGCAGAGGCAAAAGGACTGCAGACAGAAGTTATGGTGGCGTTTTTTGAGGCTTACTTTACTCGCTGCGAAAACGTGTTTACGAAAGAGAATGTTGTTCGCGTGGCATCCACTGTTCCGGGAATCGACAAGGAGGAGCTTACAAAGGCTCTTGACGAGAACACTTACAGAGAAGAGGTCATGAAAGAGTGTATGGTTAACCGGGGTATTGGTGGTGTTCCCCACTACACTTTTGCCGGCAAGTATGTACTGCACGGCAGCCAGGAGCCAGAGACATTTGAGGAGGTTCTTGAGAAGCTTGCGCAGTAGTTTCACTGGATACGACAAAAATTAAGAAAATATGTGAATTGGGTTTATTAACAGCATGAAGGTAGCCGGATACAGTAGTCACTGAGTGCGTGAATTGAGTCAATGAATGCGTCTGTTTGTATCCGAGCGTGATTGAGCAGTAGTTTTCTGGTATCAGGGTGCTGGAAGTGCGCCAATTGAGCACACTCATTAGACCGCGAAAGCAGCAAACTTGTATGACGCGCCCATGCCGAGAAATCGCCGGCAATTTCATGAGCTGTGGACGGCGCACTGTCAGTGGCCAGAGTGACGTTCTCAAACACAATGTAGCTGATTGAAGTTTCGTAGTTGACAGCGGAAACGTGCTGAAATACAGCGTCAAGCTGAGACTCGTCAACGGAAATGAACGTGTTATCGATTACAATGTCATCTGTATCCCTTGTCATCAAGCTCTGGCTTTGACGCTGAGCGCGATTGGCGTTCCACTGCTGCGGGAGCATGTTTGCACGGATTAGAAACTCTAGAACGCCCAAGGTGCAAAAAATGATGTCGCTCAGAAAATTCATGTGCTTGGTTGCTTGAACCGGAAGAGACGGCGGTCTGTTTGGCTGGGGAAGGTACACGGGCGTGTGTGCATCGGATGATGACATTGGCCTATCTGCCAACGCATGCACTGCGAGAAGCAAAGTCAGAGAAAAGACAGAGGAGATCCGCATTGTACGTATATTCTCGCACAAAGTTGCACAAAGTGAAGAAGGATTGGTCAGGAGCTCAGAGTCAAAAGGGTGCTACGGTGTTGTAAAAACTTTCTTTGTGTATTTCAAAACGGCCGGGAAACTACGGATTGTTGACAATAGGTCATGGGTATCAATATGTGGGTATTTGAAGTGTCAAAAAAGTACAGAAAAATGATGAGGTATTGCAATCAGCCGTACGATTTGACAAACTCCATCCATTCTGCGTCATCCAAAGGGTTGCTTTTTTCGGTGTCAACGACCGGGGCGTCGAGATTGTCTTCAGTTGTCGTGGAGCCGCATGAGACAACTCTTTGAGTTAGTTTGCGTTGTATCTCAGACGCGGTAAACAATGCATTCCAAGTGTGACGCTTCTCTTTGGAGCTCTTCAGTAAGCCACTTCGGTTGAGGGGAGCTGACTCTGATGAAGCAAAAGTCGGTGGGTCTTGAGACATTGGAGGTGGATCGTTGGGGTCGTGCATGTCCATGAGCCAAGTGGTGTCTTTTGGATCAGGAGGGGAGACGTGGTCGATGAGACGCTGCCGCGAAACAAAACTGGTGCGTAGACAAGTAGAGGGCCAAAGATCGTGCAGTTTGAGGGATGATGATAATTTGGATGCTCGGGTATCAGTAGAGGCTTTCAGGTTCTCAGTATTGGTGAGGGATGAAGAAGGCGAATGAATGCGAGATGGGTTGGTGGGACTTGTTTGAGATGTAGGAGCTGTGCGAGACCGCTTTTCTGGCGAGGGCTTTGATATGCGTTGCCTTGTCGGGGAGGATTTAGGAGGCCTCGAAGACTTTGTAGTTTTGATTGGGGTCTTGACTGGTGACTGGACTGGTGTCTTGACCGGTGCCTTGACTAATGACTTTGAGGGCGACTTTGACGGCGTGACTCGAGATGCAGTTGGAGGCGGACACAAGGGACCGATGATGTCAGCCTCGGCGGGGTCGTCACAAAGACAAACAAAAAAGCGAGCATCCTGCGCGACGGCAGCCGAGTGGGAGCGGTCGGTGTTGAGCAGGCGGTCCATGGCAGCGGCACGGGCTATCGAGTGCCATTTCTTCTCCTCGACGGCGCCACAGGGCGCAATGACAATGCACTGAGCAACAGCGACGTTTGAGCGCACAAAGGCCAGAGAGCACGGCTCCGAGTCGGACGGAGGCGAGAGGATGCAGGCGGCGCCGACGGCGATGTCGGAGAGCACGGGCGGCGAGGACTCTGCGAGCTTGACACCGGGAAAGACGTAGGAGTGGATGCCGAACGCGCGGGCGAGAAACGCCGAGAGATCGGAGGTCCGCGGCGGGTTTGTGGGAGAACACACGCGGTCCAGCGAGAGGGCGGAGTGCCGGCAGAGGTACGGGCGCAGCAGACACGGGATGTCTGGCGGGGGAATGGAGCGGGAGAGGGTGAGAATGCTCGGCGGCGGCGGAAGAACAAGAAGCTCAAATGTGGCGCGACCCATGGCTGGCGGTCGTGGAGGCGGGAGGAGTTAGGGAAGAGTCGGGATGGCGAGCTCATGGAGGAGGTGTAGATATACTTGTGTATACGGTACTTTATACGGTATGTACTTCCTTGTACCGCGCCGTTTCGATCCGGACCGGGACTTTCGCGCATTTATGTAATTGCCGACGCCGACGCCGCGTGCCCAAACCCTCGCTCAGTCAGCGTTGCGTAAACGACCCGCTCGACACCGCCGCCGCTAACGTAACATCTTTCTGTAAACACCCCGCCTTCGCGTTCCCCATCGTCACCGCCCCGGTCTCTCTCCCCCTCCCCCTCCCCTTCCCCCCCTGTCTGCACCTTCTCCGCCGCAATGAGTGCCTCGGTCCGACCAGAGCCCTCGGAGTCGACCTATCCCGCCATCATTAGCGCCTCGCCGCCCGCAGAGCTCAAACAGCAGCAGCATCAGCAGCAGCAGCATCAGCAACAGCAGCAACAGCCGCCCGCCGCCCAGCCCGTCCAGCCCGTCCAGCCCGTCCAGCAGCTCGGCCAGACCTCCGACCACGCCGCCGCCGCCGTCGCTGCCGCTACGGCTGCTGCTGCTGCCGTGGTCGCCGGCCTGCCAGAGTCGCCGGCATCGCCGACATCGCCACCCGTGCCGCCCGTGGGCGAGACGTCCAAGTCCGGCCGCCAGCTGTCGATGTCGAAGCGTGCCGCCCAGAACCGGGCCGCCCAGCGCGCGTTCCGCCAGCGCAAGGAGTGCTACATCAAGGAGCTCGAGGCCCAGGTCAAGGAGCTCAACTCCACCAAGTCCATCATTGACGCGCTGCGCCAGGAAAACGTCCAGCTGCGCGACTACATCCTCGCGCTCCAGTCCCGGCTCATCGAGCAGCCCGGCGTCGGTGGCGGCGCCGGCGTGCCCACGCCACCCGCCGTCTACCGCCGCCAGCTCGACTTTCTGCACGACCGCTCGCAGCCGTCGGCGGCCTCGCCGCTGGTCGAGACAGACCCTGAGCTTGCCGCGAAGCCCAGCTGAAGCCGCCTCTGTCTGTTTATAGCATTCCCTGTCGTTGTTATTGATGATGTTGTTGTTATTGTTATTGTTATTGTTACTGTTTCGTCTTTTGGAGTTATGTGCATTGTAATATTAGTCTCTTTAATCTATGCGTGATTTCTGTGTGTTTTATAACTACTTTTGGCTGTTTTACGATGATTTCGAGATGCATGGTCTGCACGCTGTCATCCAGTGGCTTATGGACTGCTTAGGTGAGCCCTCGAAGTGTCCACTGTGAAAATTCATTCGAAAGTCTCCAACTGACGCCACGAGTCCCGCTGCTGACGTCCCGAGTCCCCCGAATCTCTCTCGATCGATTTCGAGATGGGACTTTTGCTCCGCGCGCAAAAAAAGTAAACAAACGCCTCGACTGCTGCACTTCACCAACTCCACCACCCTCAACAGCCCTCGAAAGCCCCCCGATCTGCCCACCAGCGCTTAACAGCAGCGCTCTACAGTGCCTTCAGCCAGGATGTCCGACATGGACTGCTCGCCGGTGCGCCAGTCGGTCTCTCCGATGGACTACCACTGGACCCACGGCGGTCCCGGTGCCACCGCCTCCAGCCCGTTCGTCACCCACGCGCAGCACGCCCAGCACCGCCATCCCGCGTCCTTCGTCGACATGGACGACGCGATGGAGGTTGAGCCCGCACCTTTTCAGCCGGGCCTGTTCCGCGCCAGCGTCCAGCCGGATCCCTTTGCCTCGCACCCGCTCCCCGTTCCTCCCCACACTCCCCGCACAAGCAGCGCGCAGCCCGACGCCTTCGCGACATGTCGCACCTCCCTCGCGTCGTCGCCCACAAAGGGTCCATTTCCGACCCCCCGCGGCTTCAGCACCGCCACCTCCAACCGCATCTTCTCCGCTGACGTCTCCATGCCCCCCTCCTCGTCGCCCTTGCCCCGCGGCAGTCCGATGGACGAGGACGTCGAAATGCTCCACTCGTCCCCCTTCGCCCCCGAAACTCCGACTCAGCACACAAATCACGACCGACGGATCCCCGCCACAGAGCCCGTTGGCGCAAAGGCCGTCTCGTCCCGCATCCTGCGCAGCATGCGCGACAACAGCCCCTCCGCGCTCAAAAACATCTTTTCCACGAAATCGAAAAAGCGCGCCGCTCGCACCTCTCCCAAGAAGGCCTCCTTCCAGCAGATCACACCGACATACGTGGTTTCTGACGACGACAACGACGACAACGATGACGACGACGACGACGATAACAAGGACAGCGTCGACGGCTCCGGATACAGCGATCGCATAATCGTCTTGCGCTCTCCGCGAAAGACGTCTGGGTCGCGCAATCTCTCTCCGCGGAAAGTATCAAGATCTCGGCAGCAGCACATGTCTCCTTCCCCAGACCCTCTGCCCGCGGACCCATCGCTACTCGCTCTCTTATCTCGCCACGACAACCTTCCTTTCGTGTTTGCAAACTATCTACAACTCGTGTTCAACGTGTTTCTTGTTCTCGTCTTGCTCTACCTGATTTTTTCCTTTGTGCTTATGGTGCGCAGCGAGGTCGGCCACAAAATGGAAGAATACACCGTCAAGGCTTCCCTCGAAATTGCAGAGTGCACCAAAAACTATCTCCAGAACAACTGTGCTCCTGATAGCAGGGTTCCATTTATGGAGGCTGCATGTACCGCATGGCAGCACTGCATGAATCGCGATCCATCGGAAATCGGAAAGGCCAGCGTCAGTGCGGAAACTGTCGCAGACATCCTCAACAGCTTTATTGAGCGCATATCTTACAAGTCCATGGTACGCTAACTTGCTTTCCTAATCTATCGTCTTCTTTCTAACCTTACAGTGTTTTATAATCACTCTTATTTTCGGCTCGATTTATCTTTCGTCTACAAAAGCGCCCGCGAACCCTCAGCACCACACAATGCCTCCTGCGCGTGAGCAGCCGCGCGCTCCGCAAAAGCCTTCGCCAGACGCACCAAACAACGCCCTCGTCATACCGCCATAAATTAGATCATGTATAAATCCGCAATGTACCAATTAATGCATTTTATCTCTGGGGTTAATTACTCATGTAGTCATACTGTAGTCTGCGTATATGTTGTGTAGTCTTGCTGATCTCACGTTGGCGCAGACGAATACGTCAGAAAGGGTCCTTGTACCGCCCGCCCATTTCCTCGAATTTTCCTCTCCTTCTTCCCCCGCGTCCTACTACCACTCTGTTCCTGTCCTGTTTACACACTTTATCAATCCTTTTCAGCTGCCAAAACTCGGTTTCAAAGGTATTCGGTACGTACCATCCCGTCTGTCGAGTTTCTTGCGTCTTGCACGCTGCAAATTCGACGGATCACGCTCATTTTTGCGCGAACGGCGCGTCCCGCACTCTTCGTGTCTCGCTAACTCTCGCGTCGTCCAACAGCCTGTCGCGTTCTTCCTTATTGCTTGTGATTTCTCTTTTGTTGGCATTCAGCTCGACTGATGCTGTTTGACGTTCATCGTGCGCGTTTTTGAGTCTGTTTTTGTCTTCTCTGCCTGCGTGACACGCGCCTATTGAAGTCATGCGGATCAAGAAGAGTCCCGTCGTGCAAAAGCGGTTGGTGCACATGGTACGTTTATCGCTCGACTATCCGCTCTACGTTTGCATCCAGTTAACACTCCTTCAGCCGCCGTCTTTGGCATCGTTTATTGAGACTCTTGAAAAATGTCCTGAAGACCAACTTGTCCAGCAGATCCGCGATTTCGGCACTGCGTGGAACCAGCCTCGCGGTGACATGCATCATTGGATCCCAGTGCTCAACCGATTTGATGACATTTTGCAGGACGCTGTCAAGAAAGCTGGCCTTGCAGACGACAACGTCTCAGCATATGAATTTCCTCGCCCTCAGGAAGAACTCATCATTGCCGTGCTTGATTTCACTGCTCTTCTCCTCGAACATTGCACCCATCGAAGCTTGTACTCCAGCGGCCAGGTATGCAGATACATGTCACCGATCTGATATTTTAGCTAACGTTAACAGGAAGTGTCAAACCTCCTGTATTGCTCCTCGCTAGAGATCGTCGTCGGCGCTCTTCAGGTCTGTACCCGTTTGGCCCAACGGTACGCCAACACAGTGACGAGCCGTACGTTTGCACTCGGCGACAGCCATGAACGAATCCGCGAGCTTCAGAAAGCTTTTCCTCAGAAACCGCGCATCGAATCGGAAGAAGTAGTTCGGATGTGCGACATGGTGGATGACACAAAGTTGGATTGGGACCCCGCATGGTCGACTGTCATGATCACGTACCAGCCAACCCATGCAACAAGTGTAACGCCCACAGGTGCGCGTAAAGCAGAGTTAACTGGCGAAGGATCTGCCAGAAACGTGGAAAGTGTCGCGCGTACTCCAACAGTGCCCGCAATGCCGGAAACTCCGACTCCAGCTTCAAGAACACAGGCTGAAACTCTTGCTGTTACACCCAAATCGACCAACGACGAGATTTCTCATTTCAAATTGTCTTCGGAGGAAGTCGCAAATTTGCCCCTTGCGACTCTTCTGAAGAAAACTCTTGCGCTCAAAATGGACAAGCAGAAACAGAGAAATGCTTTTTTCAAAGTACGAGCAGCAAAAGCGTTCACAGGCGGCATGCAAGGATTACAAATGCGATTTCATATCATGGCTATTTGGTGTCTCTCGACTGAATTCGCCGCTTGCATCCATCGTGACGACCAAATGCCTGATTCACCAGTATCGTGGTCGCCGCATATCCAGTCGCTGTGCACGCTTATTCATCCAGACAACAATGTGCCTCTACCTCTTCGAACTTACGCTTTGGAGGCTCTTCAGACGATCGCTTTAACCAGAGCCCGACATTCCGAAGTCCTGTCCGCACTTAGCGCCAACGTCAATCATGGATTGTTAATGTACATAGTTCGGGAAATGGCCAAGCAGCTCGAAAGAGGAGACATTCTGGATATTTACTACGTCGATCGACTAATCTATCTCATCCAATCGCTCGCTACAAACGTGCACTCTGCCCAGGTAATTGCAACTGCAGGCATTATTCCGGTGCTGCTACAGATGTTGCGAGTCAAAACAGAGGATTTCACTTCAATCACATTAGTTACTGGCATGTTACAGCACATCTTGATCAACGTTCAGTCTGCATTTGTGGAGTTCATTCAGCTCGGAGGTCTCGACACTTTGGTGTCGCTCATTGAGGAACATGTCGATTATGCGTTAGCTCACACCGATGGCGAAGAGGTCACCGTTCTTAAGGATTACAAAGTTGATTATGTGCGCGCATGTCTTCTGAAAGCACTGCTCAAGATTGTTTTAGCTATGCAGCAGTCGGCCGGCAATGCTGATCGGATGCGAAACCTTATCGAAACTTCGCTCATTAAGTCGCTTCGCACCGTCATTGACAACTGTGATGTATTTGGTACGGCAATCACAAACCTTGCTCTAGATATAATGACCACCTTGATTCATAACGATCCCACCTCATACACCGTGCTTCATGAATCTGGCCTGCCTCAGTCTGTTTTGGATGCTATCCCTCGTCTGATCAACCTGAACCGCACGACTGCCATTCCACATGCCATTGGTGCGATCTGCTTGAACAAAACTGGATTTGACCTTGTCCGCGATTCAAAAGCCATCCAGAAGTACTTCAAAGTTTTCACCAACGTACCGCACGCTCAGGCCATGACACTGTCTTACGTTCCCGTGCAGCTTGGAAACGCTTTTGACGAGATGGTTAGACATCACCCAGCACTGAAGGATGATATTTGGAGCTCAGTCATATCCACTGCTGACGAGATTTTTTATGTTGCAAACACGGCTACCGGAGGCGCGCATTTCTACCCTGTCGAGCCGGATTCTCTACGAACTGATGCAGATGATGAGCCGGTGACGATCGATGCTCAGTCAGATGCACTGTACTTGATCGAATTCTACTGTCACTTTCTGGAGGCATTCCTGCAAAACTGGACACACTGCAAAGAATTCATTCGGCGTCAGGGAACCGCAAAACTGCTAAAATACTTTACTTTAGATTCGCTTCCGTACGGCTATATGAGTCGGTCTGCTATGGTCATATATGTACGCGTTATTCGTGTCGCTCTCGAAAGTAACGGCTATGTCACTATGACTGAAATTCTTCGACGGCTGGCGAAAGATATGAAAGCTTTGAAGCAGTTTGTCGATTTTTCTGAACCTGCGTCATACTTTGCGCAACTCGAAAAGCTTGATCGAGAAAGTGCTGATAAGTTTATTAAAGCCATGAATTCAGTCTACGGTAGCGTGTATCTTTTGTCTCAAGTTTTCAGCATCAGTGTTTATCCGCATGCCAAAACAACACTTCCTCTTCTCCAGCCTTTTGTCACAGACCCAGCTCTCAAATCTGTTCTTTCTGATCTCGGTGAACTCCAACGAAGTTGTTTATGGGAGGACATTGTGCTCACCAAAAACCTTTCTCCGGAATGGCGGGAGGCGAGCCGTGTTATTCCACCGGAGGATCCGCGTACGGGTGCGAAAATTTCAGAGTCGGAACGTCGAACCATGATTGCTGAAGCGGAGGCCAAAGTGGAGGTTACGGACAACCGATACAAGAATGTCAAGATTGCGCGGTATTACACTGGTCAGATTCCATCCTTGGTTAGTAAAATCTTTTCCGGAATTTCAAAGTGGAGTCTGTCGCGTCGCGTCGCGGATTTTGAGCAGAAAAGTACCGGATTCGCTATTTCTGAGCAGATCGCCAAGGCTTTCGTTGGAAGTCTGGATTATAGCCGGCTTGATAAATTTGAGGATAAACAGGATCGATTTGCTTACTGGTTACTACTACTTTTGTGCTCGAAGAACATCTTGTATGATGATCAGCGTATTGGCATTCCGAGCCTGCACACAGTCACAGTCATTTGTTTCAAGCGTGAAGGTGGTCTGAAAATCTTGCTTAGTATTCTTGAAAAACTGTGGTATGAATTTGGTTCAATGCAGGCGACTGACGATGACGATAAGAGCTTGCTCTCAAAACAAGCGATGAACTTTGGCGACGTTGTGCTTTTGCAGGTGCTCACTGCTCTGTGCAGTTCAAAAGCGGCGCAGGAGTCTCCGCAGTCGGCAAGCTTGGCAACTAAGACTGATAATGGCCAGGCAGATTATTTCAATCCTTCGCAGTTTATTGTCGAGCTTCGGATGGCCATTTTCCCTACGATTAAGCGGTTGTGGGAATCAGAAGAGGTGAAAACTGTGTCCAGTCCAATTTTGTCAATGATTGCCGCACTGCTTGCATCGATCATGGGTGCTCAAGGCGAAAAGGATGCGTTGAAAAAGTCTGAGGGACGCGTATGGTTCTCAACTGACCTGAACAAAGATTCTTTTGACGTTTCCGACTCGTCGAGAGCGGGTAGTGCGTTTGCAGGAATAAATCCGCCAAACTTTGGAACAGAGTTCGGTATCAGATTTGCACGCCCTGGTGGCGCAATTTCAGCGTCGCCAGCAACTCCGGTTCTTGCGGATCCACCGGCTGTTCCCGAATCGGCAGTTTCACGATTGTCGACCCCTGCGCCTCGGACTTTGCCAGATGCTGCCCCACCGGCTACAGCCTCAGAAGATGCCCCAGCTGAACGTAATCCGGATGAGATGGAGACTCAAGAACTTACAGATACCCCTGCTCAGGCGGAGCCAGTTACAAGCATTCCAGAAGCACAAGATGAAGTACCGACCACTGTTAAACCAGCTGTAGCGACCGAGAGCAAGGAGACTAAGCCAGATTCAACGTCAGAGATAGAGCCGATGAAATACGTGTCAGATCTTGATGTCCTGCGCAATGAGCTGCGTCAAACATTGGTACAAAGGAGTGTTGAGATTGCACGTTTGCACCCGGATGTTGTACCACAACTTGTGAATGTCATTTTGTCAACCTTTAAACGTGAAAATTCAGATAATAGTGGATGCGGGGATGTGATCAACCAGCTTGTTACGCATTTGGATGGAATCGATGCTAAGGACACGTCGAACATCAAATTTGTGGAGTCTTCTGCTAAGTTGCTTGGAGTTTTGATTACCGATGATGCATTTTTCAGTTCGAGAGCATCTTTTCTTCGCGAGTCATGGCCAATTTTCATTCGATTGCTTCGTGAGGCAAACTACGATCTCAAGGATACTTATGTGCCCAATGTACTTCTTATTGTTGAAAAGATTCTGTCCGAAAGTGAAGAACCACGCGCAATTCCGTTTCAAGAAGGCCTTTCTGGCACGATTGTCGAAATTGACTTGATTTCTGACTCTGATCGACGGGACCTGCTTTTGGCGCTTTTGAACATACCCTTGAACAAAGACGAACTGATTGCTTCATCCGTCGGCAGAGTTCTCGTGCGTCTTACACGTCAGCATAAATACGCCGTCGAAGCATTTAATCGTGGATTGATTGCTAAATTGATCCGCGCTATGCCTTTTTTTGGTTCCGATGCCAGACCTCGTATGATGTGCCACGCCAGTATTCTTTTGCGACACGTGATGGACGATCCAGAGACTTTGGAAACACTGATGACTGCAGAGATCAAGAATTATTTCAGCCAAGTACGACAACTATCGGTTGACTTCCCGTCATACATCCGCGGAAACTATGAGTTTGTTTTGCGTAGTCCCGAGGCGTTTGTCGCGGTGACTAATAAGTTATGCAAGATTCACATGTACAATTCTCATTCTCGTCAGCAACAGTTTATCGGACTGAAAACTACAGAAAAAGAAGTCACTTCAAAGACTAACACTCCAGCACCCAATGGAGAGTCTGCAGGGGAAGCGACTGGATCGACAGATAGATCGGCAGCTGAGCAGGCTGGTGCCACTAATGTACAGGAAGATGATGACAAGGAAATGCCGGATGCAAAGGGGCTTGAGACGTTGACTCCCGCACGGTCACTCGTGGTTGAAAAGTCTAGCGGAGTTATGCAGTTTTTGCTTGGTGAGTTTTTCTCGATCAAGGACGATTCTTTCAGCGATGTTCCGTCAAAGAAAAGCAGTGACGATAGTGCGCCGTCAGCAGAAGATGAAGCTTTCCAGATTGCTCAACGTCAGTGCCTTCAGAGACAGTGTTTGGTTACACTTATGACCGAGCTACTTATGAGCTACAATCAAAGCAAACTCGAGTTTATGAGCTTTTCTCGCCGCGGACCACTTGCTTTAAGTACGCCATCCAAACCGCGTCTCTCGACTCTTAATTACTTTTTGAATGAGGTGGTGTCGAATCCCGCAGATCCTAGCACAGATGAGAAACAAGCAGAGATTTCGAAGGTGTCTTCGCGACTTTTGTTGGGATTGATTTTTCGGACAATGGAGTGTGAGGTCGCTAATGAGGACGGTCCGATTCAGCAAGTTCGGCATTTTGTTCTTGATGCAATTCTCCGAGCATTTAAAGATGTGTCCTCTGTTGAACCCGTGGAAATTCGGCATGCTCGCTTGGCTAATCTAGGATCCCTGTGTGCAGCCTTGCTCGAAAGCCGAAGCTTGCTCGCCGCTAATCTGCCAAAGGCACACATTCTTGCCCGCGACGGTGATGAGAAGGAAGTTGCCAAGATGATGTTTGAGAAGAACTTTGTGAGCGCACTAACGAACGCATTGAGCGACATTGACTTGCGAACGGCTTCGCCATCAAATACGTCGACAAATATTTTGAAGGCACTAGCGAAACTGAGCAAGCTTAGCCTTGACATGGCAGATCAATTGACACACCACAAGCCCTCTGAGGCACCCGAAGAGCCGTATTTCACCGAAGATTCAGACGACGAGTATCAAGTTGAGCCGCCAAGCTTTATTGCTAACTCTGCTTTGGGTTTGTACGAGGTTGACGAGGAAATGGACTACGACGACGTCAGTCATTCGGAAGCGAGCGAAATGGATGAAAACGAAATTGAGGACCCTTATGATGAGGAGGATATTGAGGATGACGATGATGACGAGCCTCATTCTGATGACGATGAAGAGGAAGAGGAGGAAGATGACGTCGATATTATTTACGAGCACGGCTCTCCATACGGCGAGGACGGCGAAGATGGGTCTGTGAGTGAGGAGGTCGATGATGAGGATAATATGGATGTAAGTACTTACAGACCTCTGTACTCGGATGCGATTTAACAGATCCAGGTTGAGATTGTGGTCGAGACGGACTTGGACCACGACCATTCCCACGATGAAGATGAGGAGATGGAAGAGGTCGACGATGACGACGAGAATGAGGATGATGAAGATGAGGAAGATGAAGTTGGTGACGAGGAGGATGTGGACGACGAAGATTTTAGCGTTGATGACATTAGCCAGTACTACGATGGCGCATTGAGCGAAGGTTCAAGTGACGATTTTATGCTCAGTCGCGAGCTCATAGCCCAAGTGACGCAGTCTGCGAATGAATCGCGCGATGATCCCGCTGCAGCTGCAGCGGCATTGATGGTTGATACGAACGGCAGTGAGATGATGGACGAGGATGATGAAGAGATCGACGACGATGATGCAGGCGAGTCGGACGATATTGATGGCCACGACGGTGGCTGGACGTTGAACGAGTTAGGCGTTGGTGAGCCTTTGGATGAAGAGCAAGATTATGACTGGCAATTTGAGGAGGTTCTGACTCGGGACTTGCCTTTGCGATCACGAACCGGTCGCTTACTTACTGGTTCCGGATTTGGAAACGGCCCTGGCGCTGGAACTCGGAGTAAGTCTTTTATCTTGCTTTTCGTGAGAAGTGCGCTGACTTTCAAAGCAAACCCAGATGCTACGAGCAATCCTATTCTGGCGCAGTTGAACGATTCCGAATCAGTCGATCGTGGTTTCTCAGGATCACTGCGAGCTTCCGGCAGTATTTTCCGAGACCCATCTGGCAGAGGTAGTGGACCCGATGGTGCAGATGTAAATGACCTACAGATGCTGAATGAGCTGTTTAATAATGTTCTACATCGTCATCATATCACGTTTTCGGGTCGCCAGACCGATTTTGCGTCTTCACAACGGAATCGCTCTGTTAGCACGTGGGATAATGGAAAGCAGTTTTCAGCTAGAGTTTGGCCCAGTCCGACAATTCTTCGTTGGCGTGACGAGGCCGTCATTGTGTTTGGTTCTTACGGTAATGAGATTGCGATGCGTGTCATCAATCATTTACTCAACCATCTCATGAGTGAAGCAGCCAAAGCCGGAGCAAGGGACTCTCTCCTTCGAGAAACACTGCGAGATTCGGCGCCGCAAGATACAACTCAAGGTGAGACTGTTCAGGAAGTTTCTGCCATTAGTTCTGTTCCTGCAGAACCTCAACCGCCTACTGAAGCCACTACTCAAGCAGCTTCCGAGACCGGTGATGAACAAAGTCGCATGGACGTTGAAGAGTATGCTGATGCACCCTCAGATACGCGGAGAAATTCTCATGGCTCTGAAAGTGGCATGGCTGAAGACTCCACGCATGAAGAAGCTGAAGATACAACAGATGAGGACAGCAGCAGCGACGATGACAATGAAGAGTTGCCCGATGTGGATGAGCCTCAGGAAGCTAGAGCCGAGGAAGCACAAGCCGATGGATCAGCCGAGGCAACACAGGAGCCTATTATGATTAGTTTTGGTAACCGACAAGTTGACATTGCGGGTACTGGAATTGATCCTACATTTTTGGAGGCACTACCAGAGGACATGCGCGAGGAAGTGTTCCGTGCTCACATGCGTGACATGGATGCTCGCCGAGCAGAAGCTGCAAGACAAGAGGCAGAGTCTGAAATTGAAGCGGAATTTCTTGCCGCACTGCCGCCCAGCATTCGTGAAGAGCTTTTGGCGCAAGAGGCGGCCGAACGACGAAGAGCTCAGCGTGAGCGCGATCAAGCTGCTGCTGCCGCTGCTTCTGCTGCTGCTGCTTCTGCGCAACCTGCGGCGTCAGGTCAAGCTGATACTCCTGCGGCCGCTGGAGAACAAGCTCAAAATGAAACATCCAATGGTACGGCAGAACGAGAAGTTGACGAGGACTTTGTTTCTTTCCTTGACTCGTTGGATCCGACACTACGACAGACGATACTTGCGGAACAGCCTGAAGAAGTGCTTTCGCATTTGCCGCAAAACATTGCCGACGAAGCTCTTGAAATTCAAAATCGTGTAGGAGCACCACGAATGAACAGTATTCTTGAATTTGTGAATCACGCGACCACACATGTACCGTCGAATTTGCGACATACAATTCGACATCAAAATCGAGATGAAGGGAATGACACACGAGCAGACAACACCCGTGGAAACAGCGAGCAGCGCAATCGTGCGCGGTCAGACATTCTGCTTGTCGATCCCGCCGGGGTTGCTGCGCTTGTGCGAATGCTATTCTGGACTCCTCTCGGCGATGGTCGGAAGTATTTGTTTGAGATTCTGTCTTCGATAACGTTGAACAGGCATAGTCGCCAAGAGCTCCTGATATTGTTGATAACTTTACTGCAAGACGGCACTTTTGATGATCAGACTGTCGAGAGAACATTTGCTTTGATTTCAGCTCGAGCCAAACAGCAAGTGTCTATTGCTCCAACCGCGGCGGGTCCCAGCACGCCTGGCCCGACGCCAACGTGGCGCATTCCACTGAACCGGTCACTTTCCACGCCAAGCAAGTCTGAAGCTTTACAACCGTCTATGCCACTGCCTGTGTCTGCCAATACGCTCATGCAGCAGATACTGGAGTCTCTTGAGTACATTTTCAAAACGCATAGGGAGTTTGCATCGTACTTTTTGTTCGAGCACGACTTTTCTGGCCTGCGCCGAACTCAGAGCCGAAAGGGCAAGTCAAAGAATGCGCAATCTTTGAAAGCAAACAAGTATCCAATCAACGTTCTGTTCGGTCTTCTTGGTCACAAGAATGTTCCTGACAACGCAGGTGTGATGGATTTGTTGTCAATGCTACTTCAAGATATCACTCGACCGCTACCAATCATTCTGAAGAAGAGTGCAGAGCAAGAAAAAATATCTGAAGGTGAATCGACAGGCGAGCCAGCGGCGGCGACGGAAGCGGGTGCCTCTACAGAGAGTGGTGGAAAGGCGGGCGACAAGTCTGCAGAGTCTCATAAAAAACCGATGCCGCCTTATATTCCAGAACCGTCGCTTGCGTTACTTGTCAACATTTTAACGACCAACGAGTGCTCTAATCGGACTTTGCACCAGACGCTGACGGCGATGCAGAACCTAGCAAGTATGCCGGGAGTCATCAATGTGTTTGGCGAGAGTTTGATTGAGAAGGCGCGCGAACTGGGTGGAACTCTTCCTGGTGAATTGCGTAAGCTTTGTGAGAAAATCTTACAAGCGTCTTCGGGATCGGAGGTCCAGGGAGTTGCGATTTCGCACTTTTCGGGCTCGAACTCAAGTCAGGCGAAGCTGCTAAGAGTACTAACGGCGGTCGACTACTTGTTTGATAAACGGAAAAAGATGGGAGAAACGGAGGAGACAGAGGAGGCATCGACGAGCGAAGAGGAGAAGGATATGATTTTAATGAAGCTTTACGCATCATTGAGTTTTGATGATTTATGGGCTGCTCTGGGAGAATGTTTGAGTGCGATTCAAGACCGACCAGATATGCTGCACGTTGCTACTGTGCTGCTACCTTTAATTGAGTCGTTTATGGTGGTGAGCAAACACGAGGTGTCGCGACAGGAACGCAAGACGACGCTTGGGGACAGCGTGAACATTACTACAGGAGAGTCGCCCGGTGGAGCTACGGAGAAGATTGTGCGGTTGGACACGATGCCATCAGGACCGGTGCAAGAGACTAATAATGCGCACTTTTTCTTCAAGTTTACTGATGATCACAGAAAAATTCTCAACCAGATGGTGCGCAACAATCCAAAGTTGATGTCAGGCTCGTTCTCGATGCTAGTGAAGAATCCGAAAGTACTTGACTTTGACAACAAGCGCAACTTTTTCAGTCGTAAGCTGCATGCAGGATCGCGGACGGCGCCGCAGCACAGGACGATGATTGTGAATGTTCGACGAGACCAGGTATTTTTGGACTCGTACCGGGCGTTATACTTTAAGTCTGGTGACGAGATGAAGTACTCAAAGCTGAATATCCGATTCCACGGTGAAGAGGGTGTTGACGCAGGCGGATTGACACGAGAGTGGTTTCAGGTGCTTGCGCGACAGATGTTTAATCCAGACTACGCATTGTTTACGCCGGTTGCGTCGGACCGCACGACGTTTCATCCAAACCGGACTTCAGGAGTGAACCCCGAGCACTTGCTGTTCTTTAAGTTCATTGGACGTATCATTGGCAAGGCCGTGTATGAAGGACGAGTTCTGGACTGTCATTTCAGTCGGCCGGTGTACAAACGGATATTGAATCGGCAGGTGTCGCTCAAGGATATGGAGACGCTTGATCTGGAGTACTACAAGTCGCTTGTGTGGATGCTCGAGAACGACATCACGGACGTTATCACGGAGACGATGTCGTTAGAAACTGACGATTATGGAGATAAGAAGATTATTGATCTTGTGCCAAATGGACGGGAGATTGCTGTGACGGAGGAGAACAAGCGGGAGTTTGTGCAGCGAGTGGTGTCATACCGTCTTTTGACGAGTGTTGAGGAGCAACTGGAAAGTTTCCTTAATGGTGAGTGGAAGAATGAAATAGACTATGGATAGCGAGCAGTACACTAACGATAGTAAGGCTTCTATGAGATTATCCCGCGCGAGCTGGTATCAATTTTTAACGAGAAAGAGCTGGAGCTGTTGATCTCGGGACTGCCGGACATTGATGTGGATGACTGGCGGAACAACACGATGTACGTGAGAATTATTTGTGGAGAGAAGGATATACTGACATGTTGACAGATACCAAAATTACACAGCGTCGTCACCGCAGATTCAGTGGTTCTGGCGGGCGGTGAGAGCTTTTGACGCAGAAGAGCGCGCGAAACTGCTACAGGTACGTGGAAAGATAGAGAGGCGCGGAGACAGGAGGAGACGATTTACTAACGGATAATTATAGTTTGTGACAGGAACAAGCAAGGTACCGCTGAATGGGTTTGCAGAGCTGGAAGGCATGAACGGTGTGGCGCGGTTTAATATACACCGTGACTATGGGCACAAGGAGCGGTTGCCGTCGTCGGTACGTAAAAGTGATAAGCAAACTGGGTGAAATGGAACTAACAAGTTTTTCTGTTCTATAGCACACGTGTTTCAATCAGCTCGATCTGCCCGAGTACGAAAGCTACGAGCAGCTGCGCAACGCCCTGCTTGTTGCCGTGACCGAGGGTACGGAGGGATTTGGATTTGCGTAGGGATTTTATGGAAGAAGCAGGTGGATCAGTGTTATTCGCTTACATTACGTACGGAGAAGAAAGTTATGTTTCAAAAGTTCGCCAGTTACTACACTTTTCGTGCCAAGCTGCGAAGACAGCGCGGAACACCGTCTGGCCGACTAAATCATTAATTTATGTAGGACTTACAAGAGGTCTGCAACCAAATGCAGCTACCTCGATTCTGATGGCGCCAACTCCAAATTAGAAGCATTATGGCCTATGTAGCCATCGAAGACGACATTTGAACAAGCAGTAAATGAAGAAAAAATAAGTACGCTTTTATATTTAGACAAGTACTATTACCGAATTATCACCAAAAAAGATTACCAAGCATTGAATGCATACTAGCCAAACAAACTCCTGAAAGAAAGAAAAAAAAAGACCCAAGTAGGTAAAATAGACAATATAGCAAGAAACATTTCAACCTTGTTTGTCCGTGATGATATTATCTCCATACATAAACTGATTTGTGTCTGGACTCGAAGGAACATTCTGCGGGTTTGACGGCGCCCGGAAAATCTCTGTATCGGGATAAACCGGGTAGTCTAGGAGTGTTTCCACTGCTGGAAAAAAGTAGCTGAGAAGAAAGTAGGAAGCGCCAGCTGACAGCACGCCGTAAAAATAGCCGAGACTGTACAAATGGAGAATGCCGGCCGCGGGGTTGATATTACTGTTCACCGAATGCATGAATCCAGGTAGCAAAGGCACCCATCCAATGAAAAATGCAACAAAGGCTCTCCAGTTCGTGCCCCAACGGTTGTAGCGATAAATGCCATCTTTTTCGTAAAGCTCCCAGACATCGTATTTCCGCTTATGCACAAAGAAGAAATCGCACATCAGGATTCCTACGAGCGGTCCCAACCAGATTGTATAACCAGACATGAAACTTAGAAAAGCAGGGGCAGAGGTCAAGATGTTCCAAGGAGTGAGCGCCCAAGACCCAATAAAGGCCACGATGATCTGTCCCCGACGGATGTTGATGTACCGAGGAAACATGCAGTTCAAGTCATTTGCAGCAGAAACTGAGTTGGCTGCGATGTTCACGCCGATCTGTGAGATCAAGAGAAAAAACGCACAAAAGAACGCAGCAGCGCGGCCACCCGGAGATGTCCAATTGTCAATAAACAGCAGGGGATCCCAGAGAATAGTGCCGTACAGAATTCTGGACCCTGAAGCGACAACAACACCGAAGAATGTTATAAGACAGCCAGTTGCAGGCAAAACAAACATAGTGATTAAAGGAGATCGGCCACTTCGTGAATAACGAGTAAAGTCGGGAACATTCACGGCTAGCGTTGCCCAAGTTCCAAGATTCGCGTAAAAGCCGGAAAGAAAAGCCCAAGCCAGAGCTGAACCCGAAAGCGAAGATTGGAGACTCCAAATGTCGCTGTTGGACACGCCGACTTTATGGATTGTCCAGCCGACGATTGCAAAACCAATGATTGGTGTTGTGATTGCCTTGACAGTAAACAGCCATTTGAGGTGCTGCATGGGTACATAGTGAACAGGGAGCATGATGACGAAAAAGACAACATAGGCAGTCATGAGTTGCGTGTCAATGTGAGCACTTTCAGGCAAGGTGTTTGCAACATTGTGGAAAGATGGCCAGATGGCATAGATGATGGAGCGAATGCACTCTGCGCCGGTGTAGACATTGATTCCGTACCAAAAGATGCCTACAACCATACGCATGAAAATCATGAGATAAGAAAAATAGAATCCGAACGGGGCGCGAGACTGGACAGAGAAGCTGATGTGGTAAGAGGAGCCAACATAGCCGTTGAGTGTGATGACTATCGAGATGACAAACTGCGCAAAGACGACGCAGAGCAGAGAGTCGCGCCAGGAAAGGCCGACACGCATGAGGGACGCCGCGTTGCGAAAGCCGGAAGGCGACATGTTATCGCTAATCCAGTACATGACGAAGTTGTATGAGCGCCATGTACGGTACTGGACCGGGACGGGATCAAGATCTGCGTTGGAATGGCGAGCAACGTCAGAGGACTGGAGGGCGATGCGGTCGGCGAAGCGGGAGAAGAAACCGCGGTGGCGACCCTCGTCTGCCTCGGGCGTGTACGCCTCGTCGGGCGAGTATGCGTCAGGATTTTCGGACGAGATCATGGGAGCGGCGAGGGCACATGCGGAAGACGGGCAAGAAGCAGCAGGGCGAGAAAGAAGGGGGACAGATGGCAGAGCGTGATAGGGGAAGAGTGTTATAGGAATCCGGAGATGGTGAAGTATAGGCGCACTGCGATTGTGGGTCCGACACGGTAATAAATTTTACGTGTGCACCAAAAGAGTATAGCTAGTTATATAACTAGTATATCAACAGGCAGCGCCCGTGCACGACGTGGCGCTGCAGGCGCAGGCCACAATTTTAATCCGTTTTATTGTCGCGCCCCCGGCAGGTCCGCGCCGGCTTCATATACGCAAAACTCTAATCTGCGTCCCTTGCGTCGGCCTGCGCTAGCGCCCAACTCTATCGTCCGCGGCGCATGAGCGAGCCGCTCTCGATACGCCGGCCGTCCTTTGATTTTGCTTATGTTCAATTGAAGTATAGAGACAGCACTTACATATCTTCTCGTCAAAGGCTACAAAAGTCCTTGTCGAAGGCGGACGATGCGCAAGGTGCTCTTTCTAATCCAAAAACCTCATTTTTCAGTACAGCGATCAAAATTGCAACGCATTTACGTCAGAGTATTCTGGCTGTAAAGTATACGAAAGCTGAAAAGACAGGTGCACGGTATATTCGAGTTTTCAAATCGCTCACTCAAGTACTTTTAGCTTTAAAGTATCTCAAAGCACGGCTGAAAAAGAAAACATGCGCAGTTACGGCTCGTGTAAGTTGATCGATTAGATTTTCTGCAAGATCCCAACTGTAATATTCCTGTCCCCACAAATCGCCTGTTGACTTCCCCCGCGACGAAATGTAGCACTTTCGTTCAGATAGTTCTGCATTGCCACTAAACCGTATTCATGGTAAAGTTGCTACTTGATTGTGCCTAAAGCTGCAATTTTGTTGATGGAGAATATTAAAAAAAAAAACGAGGTAGAGTAGCTCCTCAGATCGAATGCTGCATTCGGATAACGGTTTCAATCGAAGTTCCCGACTTTCGACTTTCTGGAGCCGCACCACCCTCAGCCATCAGAAAGTCTTTAAAAAGCTGCTACTCCTATATATTCGCACGCTGTTACTCTTTTCTGGCCGAGAGATTTATTATTAGATCATTAGGTGGTTTCGCTGGGGGGGAAGCTGTCCCTCCCTGATCAACCAACTAACTCGAGCAGACCCGGTCAGCGGCGGCCGGTGGCAGATCCCGCGGCATTTACACGCAATCTATAGTAAACTCTACTACTATAGGAGACGACTGGTTACAGTTAAACTTTGTAAATGCGAGACCTGCGTCGACGTTCTGCCACAGTGCCTAGCCACCACGGTTGCAGCTTCGCAGCTTCGCCTCGCACGCGGATTAAAGCCTCGTACGCACGGAGATTCAAACCCAAGTTTATGGAGACCTTCCGATTACAATCAACTACATACACCGGACTACATACACCGGACATAAATAAGCGGACATCAACATCCCAATCAGCTCTTTCGGTGGAAGATATGTACGTGTGTGACACTATTGCCCGTCGATCCTGTCGTTCCGCTTATTCGACGGTGCAATCACCCTCGATCTTGTATATACGAAGAAGACATGTTATCAGTAAAATAGAAGATACAATGCAGTTAGCATGATTATGTACGCGTCAATAGTCAGCGCTACTCACAATTGGAATCAGGGAAACAAAATACCCACTATCAAGGAGACAAGGCTGCTGTATCATAAGTACACGGTGAACACTGAACAGACCCAGATTATTTTGAATTTTGAGTGCTCGAGCTGTCTCAGACAAGGACAATGACGCACATTTCAGTTTGTTCTTGATTAAGCCAGCGCGATGGAACGAGCCGTAGCCGACAAACCTGCGCCCGATAAAAAGGCTTTCTCAAAATTCTGAGTTCTCAAGTGAGTTTTTGAGCGTAAAAATGACAGGAGTTGATCTTACCAAACTGCGAGCCACGGAGACCCATTCATTCCACGGACCCACGCGTGCTTCGGGCTTTGCATTGCTTCCTTGCGTAACCACATACGATTACTCTACTTTTCTACGTGCGTTCTAGCGTGTATGTGGAGTTTATATACACCATTTCAAGGAGCCTGGGGCATAAGCCCTCATGGGTATGCGTGCATGCTCGAGAGGGGACGCGCCTGCAAAGTGACACGGGACAAGCTTCTAGGAATATGCATTTACTGCCTCTTCTCCACCTCGAAAAGTTTGAATTTTTCCGCAGGGCGTTGCTGGTTTGTACCCACGAGCCATGTTAATTGATTCTACTTTCATATCTTTAGTCTACAATATCAATGACCAATCTTAAAACTAAGAATATCGTTGTGTCCTTCCTCAACCGTGTCAGTTTTAGACACCCTCGAACCTCCAACACCTTCCACAAATGCTATAGGTATATCACCCATGATTCTTTGAACAACTTTGCTCACGAGCGTACCTCTCTTCACTAGCACACAGTCTTTAAACACACTGCTATCGGTGGAAGAGTTTGTAAACGTGTGAATATTTCGCACCGAAAAAACCGGGACAAGGTCTAGTTTGCGCGCCGCCGCTTGAAGTGCTTCATTAACCCCTGTACCCATCCACCGGTAAAACAACATATCTCGTAATGTGTCAATCCGCCTATGATTTCATTGTTAGTTGAAGTCTCAAGTCAAAATCTAGTAGACATCACATTTGTAGCCGCTCGTCAACAACGGGCTTTAGTCCATACTTGTTCTCCTGATCTTCAGATTGTGTGATAAAACTCTCATCTCCTTCGTCATAATGAATGAATTTCTGTTTCACAAGTTTCCGCAAAAACACTTCTGACACAGCCGAAGTCAGGACAACATTCTCGCGTCCATGCATTCGACATATGCGGTAAATACAACGATCGGCATCCGGATGATCTATTTTATTCAACGCCTAGTATATGGTAAGCCTTTGTCCCTCGACATGATTCTGAATGTTATTTCGCTCCCGTACCAGTACTGTTGGAAACTTTTCATCAACGAATGCCGACACCACAGCGCTAACTGTATCTTTACTCCATTCTTCCAAAGGTTCTGTAAGCCTTAAACGATCTAAGCATCTCTGCACTACTGCCGCAGTACTACCATATCCTAGATGTGGTCAGTATCATCAGCATCATAGCTTCATCAGTTCAAGACAAAATTTACCGCTAAACTGGTTCTGCAGTGTTTCCACTGCACTAGACTCTGTAAATTTTGTTAAAATAACGATTACTCGAAGCAAAGAGCTTGACTCAACTTGTTGCCCTGTGCCGTCTTACTATAGATCCCCATTTTTCCATCAAATTGCCTTCAATCCACCGTAATATCTCTCCCCGAAGCCACTCAACATCTTGAAGAGCGTCATATCCTCTATATAACATGAGTCTCACATACACAGATCTAGAAAATCCATGGCTCTTACCTTGTTGCCTTTCCCTCTGCATTAGTGCATCCAGATACATCTACTACATGTATCAAAGCATCTGCATGCCTCAAGTCATCCAAAAACTTATTTCCAAGTCCTCTGCCTGTTTTTGTCAATTGGAGACCTAAAAATTTCTCTTGGTGTAAAATCTACCTTCATGGGCACCCGGCACAAGACCAGCGACATCCAAAAGCATGATTGGAACGTAACGTTTGCCATTTTTGCACGATCCATAGTTTGGCTTGCATAAAGACTCTTTTCCAAATCTTGCACAAGCGCAAGCAATCTGTAAATATCCTGTTGCTCTGTTTGGGTCAATTGTTGTAAACGGAAACGCGCCAGTCTTTGCTGTTGCGTCCGTGAGACCTTGACACAAAACACTCTATCAGCTTAGAATCACAAGTTTGCTGTATCTTGAACTGACTGTTCAACCTGTATAAAAGCATACATGTTAGCATAATGTATTGCTTTAAAGAATCGGGTCTCACATTGTGGACTTGCCGCTCGACGGCTTTCCAACTAAGCCAACTAACGGGTCGCGCGGCATGATTAGTAGCTTTAAGACTTCAGTTGACAGATCTTTCGCCAATCAAAAGGCAGTTTTGCGAATGCAGTTTATATTTGAGTAGTCGCTTCGTGTGGGGATGTAACGCAAAGTTGACTCCGAGTTTAGCGACCTTCGGAGTTCTCGCGACTGTCTCTCAATTCTCTAGAAATAAACACCGAAACCTTAAATGTCACGAATTATATTGAGCCGCTCGCACATGAAGACTTCGGTAGTGCTGATCGGTTAACCCTGAAATGATGTAAAAATGACGGCTTTCCTTTGAAACTACTTACGGAAAGTATATAGTCTATTTATTTGACAATTTGGGTATGCTCATGTGAGACACGTGCGTACTGGGATTGAGTATGGTATTATGAGTATTGTACAAAGAAAATCTGAGCTTCGTCGTCTTGTTGCAGACAAGCTGAAAGTTTTGCCATATGAGTCGATTCTCAGTCAATGTAAGTGATGTTTCTACTACTGTGATAGGCCGGTGACACTACTGACTTACGGTTAGCTGATGCTGTGACGAAAAAATTGAGATTATTGCCAGAGTATATAAGCTCGAAGAACATTGGAATTTATGCCAGTCTACCTGTGGCGCAAACCATACCGCGAAAGAATGGCAAAACGGTAGAAATTATTACAGATGGCATTATTGAAAATGCATTTTTGGATGGTTTGCAAAACCGCAAAACAGCAACATTAAGATACTGATTTCTGTATAGGAAAAACTGTGTTTCTTCCAAGAATTGTGTCGACATCCGAAATGAAGATCAAGTCTAGTGTTGTTGATGATGAGCAGCGTGATTTCAAATTTGAACGAGACGATTTTTTAAAAATGGTCTGCTTGCAAGATATGCAATCTTTTACACAGTTATCAGGTCGGCATTCTTCAACAAAATATAATATCAGAGAACCAATGCAAAACAAAGATGGTATGTGTGTATTCTTTCACTTGCTTCACTTGAATTGGCAGTTGTAACTGTATGTTTTTAGCTCTGGAACTGGGTATTGGGTTAGACTTGATAATAGTCCCAGGCCTTGTTTTCAACGAAGCTTGTGAGCGTATTGGGAGAGGGAAAGGATTTTATGACAACTACATCAGTTTGCATAGTTTTTGGTCTGAAGCGAATGAAAAAGAAAACCCGATTTTAGGTAGCTTATATCATTCTTTTATCGTTATGATGCTTTCTGACATTTACCATAGTTGGAGTTGCGTTTAATGAGCAAATTGTTTCTCTATCCGAACCTGGAGTGCCGGCTTTTCCCAAAGAGGTACACGATAGGGATTTGCATATCGTAATTACTGAGAGTGAGATTTTTAGGAAAAGACTGACTTGAGGTTTGCAACTAACTCATGGCAAAGAATGTGTGCTTAATTCTCATGCAGTTTTTTGTATGTAAAACATATGTAAATTCTCTTTGAATCTGCAGGGCACAGTAAAACAAAATAAAAGACATGAAATGATGAAAACAGCCAGACAACATTATCACAAAGAAAAGCTCAAGATCCGAAGCAGAAATTATAAAGTACTTCAAATCATTTTGTAGTCGTCCCAACGGTTTGCGCCAGATGCACCCTTATACAAACCTTTCCAAATCGTCTTGAAGATAAGACACCATTGAAACGTTCGGCTTTGCCGTTTGACTGGGGTGATACGCGGTTGTATGCATAGGTCAAATCCTTTTGGCGCGACAAAAAGGTGGTGTGTGTGTGTCATTGTTGAACTCAGTACCTTGATCAGAAATGACTTCGTCCGCGGCTCCACGAAATGCATAAGTCATAGTCAGTATCTTAAAGGTTTTGGTAGCCAATTTGTCTGAGATTGGGATGACAAAAGCTCAATCTGTTGCGTAATTGATTCCGGTAACACAAAGTTTATTCTCATGAGACGCTTTTGGAAAGAGACCAATAACGTCGATGCCCCAACGCGCAAAATTCGTGGTTGGCGTAAGCGAGTATAACTATTGCGGGTTAGTAACTGTACGGGCCAGAACTTGACAGACTTCACATGAGTCTGTGATATTGGATTGGAAGCAGGTCCGAAGAAGAGTTATCGAAGTGGGCACAAAAGTTGCGCACCAAAGCGGTGGCTGCACCGTGCTGGTCATCAGAAGGGAAGACTGCGCATGAAAACACATCAGCAACAGTGTTGTCGGATCCTTTGCGGTAAACAATAACGAGGTCAAGATGCTCGATTTTGCTAACAAAACGAGCCATTCGCGTAGGCGATTCTCGGGCAGGAGAACGGAAGTATTGGACTCTCATGATCTGTGCGAATGATCACTTTTGTTCCTTCAGCGTACATTTTCCACGTTTTGAGAGCGTGCGCGATTGCAAGCATTTCTCGTTCTTGAGCCGAGTAACTGTATTAAGTGGGGTTAAGCTTCTTCGACTCATAGGCCACAGGTGGCGGCATTAGATAGCGTAGTTTTAATGTGTTGGAGCGCGGCCGCATGCTCAGAGGTCCATGAAAAGATATCCTTCGGGTTTCGGCTGTGAAGAAGACCAAAAAGACAATCAGCTCGCTGGCTGAGCTAAGCTGTGGAAAGAAAATCCTGTAGTAACTAGTAAGAAAAAGGAAGGAGCGCAAAGATTCCATTGTAGTCGGTGCTGGGAAATCCGTTATCTTGGCTGCTTCACAGGGTCCATACGAATCATGATGCCATTGACAAAAGTTGAGCACATGGGCGAGATGATGACGGTGTAGAGTATCATCGGCCGAGTAAATCAGAATGCTGTCAGTATATACAGCACAAAAGTCATCCAGTACAGGGAGTAGAACGTCCTGCACTGTTCGTTGAAATGTTGCAGGGGCGTTACGCAAACCAAAAGGCATGACAGCGATAGTTATTGAAAGTAATAGTATCAAAATAATAAAGAATTTAGTTTATATTTATTACTAAATAGGTTGAGATTATTTGATAGTTATTTTATATACACTTGACATTCAATTTCATAGAAGAGACTCGAATAATTATGCTGTCAGGACTGGTGTATTTGTGAGAAGACAAAAAAACACATCTGACAGCACGCTGACGGCGGTGAAGGGTCTTGTGTAGCAGAGTCCCTGAAAGCATAAAAGGGAGGTGTGTCCCAAACTGCACAGGCTGTGCAGGGTAACACTTTGAGGCAGGGTAACGCCTTGGGACCCAAATCATCTGGACCTGCGCTGGACTCCACTGAGAAAATGCTGATGAATTTTGAGAGTCGGGGTCAGGATAAGTACAGAGTGAATTTAGAGTACAGGTGCAGAGCTCTTACTGTGAAGTTTTTTTTTGTGAAAAAATGTCTACTGATTTACAGATGCTGGTGTCAGATGCTGTCTTTGGACAGCAAGTGCTGAACTTTGAAGTGGAGTTCACTGTGTGAATGATGCATGTGTTTATATTTATTATTTTATAATAAAGTCTACGCTCATTCTATCTAAACGCTCACCACTCATAAAATTGCTTTATACGAAAAGATGCAAATTTAATATATTTATTAAATACGCAAGATGCAAGCGATTGCGC
>JANIWG010000121.1:0-40136 GCA_030705025.1 Myxozyma udenii
CGTTTCATTCTTGTATATTATTATGTCAAAAAAAAAGCGCTTGCTCACTGATATGAAAGCAGTTGTTATTATTGTTCATTGTTAATATATTATTTCACCGTTACATCTAAGGCTCATTCAGAAGCTCGTATTCAAGACCAATCTCCTTAAGTGCATCAATCGTAAGCGCCATCATCTTCAGCACTTTCTCCTCCTCAAGTCTCTGGCCTACAATCTGCACCGCAACAGGTAATCCATGCATCTTGACCGCATCGTAGTTACGATACGCACCACGTGCAACATAGTTAAGGTTCTTGAGATTCAAGTGAGCGGGAAGTCCATCAAAGTCCTTGTGAACCTTGGTGACGGGCAGAGCACCGGCAGCGTAATCGACAAGGTTGAACATAGAAGCATATCCGCAAGACGCAAACGACTCAAAGAAGCCGTTGTGGGGGATGGCAGGGGTGGCGTTAGGCACGGTGACAAGGAAGTCGATTCCAGATGCTTTCCACGCGTCGAAGAAGTTCTGACGGTATCCCTCACGTTCCATGATAAGATTCATGTACTCTGTCGCAGTCTTTTCGCTAAAGTCGCGCAACAACGTTGAAAGAACAACGTCCTTCTGCACCTTGAGAATCCACCACGCCCAGATCTTCTTAACGAATCGCGGAAGCTGAGCAATTCGAATAAACTTATACACACCAATATCGTAGTTCTCAAACCACGACATCAAATGCGACTCGCCAGTTTTACCAGCATCAGCAAGAATAAGCTGAGTCGCGACCTTGAGTGCCTGAAGTGGTGACGGCGGATTGAACTCCACAATCTCATGACCCTGCCTCTTGAGCGCGTCAACAGTGAGCTGGAGAGCACGAGCGCATGCAGGTGATGGGTCAACAACACCGTCAGAGTACATCACGCCAATCTTGAGCTTGCTGGGAAGAGTCACCTCGCGCCATGGAATCGGGTGCACAGTGTAGTCGTAATCCCAGGGCTTCATCTGGATGATTGACTTGAACACGTACTCGAGATCAACAAACGAACGGCACATTGGTGAGTAAATCGACGTGATACCTTCCTGGCCACGGAGTGGAGCAGTGTTACCCGCGCGGGGAATACGACCATACGACGAACGAACGGTGTAAAGACCGGAAAAGTGCGAAGGCACACGAACCGAGCCAGCAACGTCGGTTCCCATACCGACGCGACCACCACCGTACGCAAGCAGCGCTGCCTCACCGCCGGACGAACCACCGGCAGAGTATCCGGTAACATGGGGGTTATCTGTGCGGCCAAAGACGTTGTTATACGACTCGTAGGACAACAGAGTCATGGGGATGTTGGTCTTGCAGTAGGGAATCGCACCGGCGTCCTTAAGAAGCCTGACGAGCGCAGAGTCCTTGGCAAGTGGCTTGAACGCGTACCGAGCAAACCCAAGAGTCGAGTCATAGCCCGCAATCGAAACAGTATCCTTGAACGAGATCGGGATACCCGCAAGCGGTCCGTTCTTATTGCAAACCTTGGCCTGTTCCTCAGCAGCAGTGAACAGAATCTCCGTCAAGCAATTTGTGCGCTCCTGTGCCTTGAGCGTGCGCTTTCCATACGCATGAAGCACATTAATGGGCTCAACAGTGCCAGCCTTGACAGCAGCAGCAATGTCCTTAACGGGAGTCTTGAACAGCGTCACTTCCTCCTCCGTCAGAGGCGCGCCGTACACGGGCTGAAGCTCCGCAATGCGGTCTTCGCGCTCCTTTTGCTTAGCAGCGCTATGTGAATATTAGCCAATTAGCTCAGTTCGGTCACTAAATCGCAAACATACATGATCTTTTTGTACTGGAAGTAGGACAGCAGCATTTTGATGGGCGGGCGGACGTGAGAATAGGGAAGGGAAAGTGGGGATTTTGCGGTTCCGATAAGCTACGATAACCGAGAAACATTGGAGCCAGAATACGAAATTCTTCGCCTAACTAAACACAATTGCTATTATGGACACAAAATCACTACCCCGCATCAAAGCCGCGCGCTCGCGTGAGCACCGTAAACCATCAGCGAGTCTACTCGTCAGTATAGCCATATCACACAGCGCAAGAGGGAAACCAACCTGTTTTGAAACTGCTCAATTGGCTTCTTCGGTACACAAAATTCTCGGCTACAGCACACGCAACCGCGTCTCCGTCGCCGGCGTCTTCGCAGAGTAACGCAGCGCAAAACAGTTCCGCGAGCGAAAACGCGATTGCTCGTCCGTTGGACCGGACAGAGTCCAGCGAGCTTGACGCAAAGTGTGCTCTCCACGAGTCAAATCTTTCCACAACTGCTGCGTGCAGCGCATTGTCTGCTGATAAGTGAGATGCAAAAAAGCGCGCAAATATGTCGAGTGCGGTCGGTGTCGCCTTCACGAGTCGGACAAAGTCGTCGCTTAGCACGTTGCTTGTTCCTGTTGTCGTCAGCCTGACTTCACGGGCAACTGCAGAAGGTCACTAGCCTTCCCAGATTGTGAGAACTTGCGCGTCTCTTGCAAGCCGTGCAATATTCAGCTCCTGCTCGTTTTCCAAGTATCCAACCCCGCCAAGCGCTTCCATGCACTCTGAAATCCCAGCCAACGACCACTTTGCGGTGTACGCTTTGACTACGGAGGACAGCGAACGGACAAGAAATCGTTCGTCTGCAGAGGCAACGTCACATTCTGTCTTGCCAAGTAGACTGATCAAAAAGAACACGAGATGAAGCATGCCGCGTTGAAGCGTCTCGATACGAGCCAGAGTCTTGACGTGCGCAGGTATCGCGCTCAGTGGCTTGCCAAACACTACTCGTACTTTTGAAAAGGCCTTAATGTGTCAGTTTTGTCGTTTGATCTCAGAACAGAAAAAACTGACCTTTGCAATCTCGAGTGACCGTCGCAAGAAAGCAACTGCGTTTACTGAATTGTGAATACGAGTGATACCCAGTACAGTGGCAATGATCGCCACGCCGCGTCCCTGAGGTCCTATCAAATCTGCGTGCATATTCACTAATTGCAGTTCAGCTGTCGGCAGAGCTTTCGTTCCCAGTTTGGTTTT
Source organism: Myxozyma udenii (assembly GCA_030705025.1). NCBI lineage: Eukaryota > Fungi > Ascomycota > Lipomycetes > Lipomycetales > Lipomycetaceae > Myxozyma > Myxozyma udenii. The sequence continues at coordinate 3,036 of JANIWG010000121.1, forward strand.
TAATCGTACTATTTCCGCGCCGCCTTCAGTCACGTACCCAAGAAAACAGCTGAGTTTCGCGCCTTCGCTTTCGCGGGCAAGAAGAAGAGATACGTTGGAGTCCGTGGCGGACGAGAACCATTTGAAGCCATTGATAGAGTATCCACCGGACCTGCGTTTTGTCGCAAATGTTTCCGTGCCTGATACGTCTGATCCTCCCGAGCGCTCCGTCATCCACTGACCGGAAGTCCAAAATTGGGCAGGATCTGACGAAGTAAGATGGCTGTATGCTGGGTTAGATGGAGCGTGTAGCTCGAGCACCCGCGCGCAGCCATCAGTCATTGCCAGCGGACATGTGAAGATTGCAGATGACGGCGCGTATACAAAGTACTTTGCAAACTGATGAACACGACTGAGCTCTCCTAGCTTTCGTTCGTACGCAATCGCGACCAGGCCTTCGCGCGCAGCGACGTCTTTCAGACTTTTCCAGCCTTGGCTGGTGACGAGTCGATTCCGTTTGTTCCCGAACGCGTCGAAAGCCTCAACGCGCGGTTGACTTGTTTCTGCGTCTGCTATCCAGTCAAACACTTGCTCACTCCGCACAAAGTCCCCCAGTCGTCGTAGATCTGCGTCGATCCGCGCAAAAGTCTGCCGGTCGCACGTTAAGTAGCCTTGATCGTTAGTTTACACAATATAGCACGAAATTCACTCCCTCGACCTCTAACTCACGCTTCAGAACTCGCTGCAGCGCACTGTCGCACGCATACTGGTTCTCCAGCCGTGGACTCTGCTGAATAAATCCCGAATTCACCGAAGCTGCTGGCATTTTTGCGGGCGGGGGCTGTGATTTAATCCGGCGATGTCTGGGCTTGCGGCTTCGTTCGTGCGGGGTAGAAACTGCGGGGCGCGGAGAGGCTGCTTCTAGTTGACGCACACTTCAGCCAATATCCTCACGATTCTGCGACTAACACATGAAATCGTCTCATCGAAATAACTGTAGCTGAGAGAATCTCAATTGATATAGGCGCCAGACTGTGCTGTGTATTTCTACGTCATTTCTTCGACCAGCGCATCCAGGCGCTCTATATTTACGTGCTAGCCCGACTTTGGAAAATCATTTACAGTACGTGTATCTCGTTCACTGAAGTATTTACATGGAGCAATACAGCTAAATAGCATAACTTATCAAAATATATGGAATCAGTAACAGATCCTTATCCTTGTAGACGCAAAACGTGTACTGCAAAGAAAGACAGACCGGAGTTCACCAAGACAGCTTTGTCGTTGACTGAGACGGAGTCGGTACACACAGGTTTCTGAGAGAATACAACAACAGTATTCCGGAAAGCGTTGAAAGGGTGTACTTTTGAGAACTTAGAGTGTAGCGCGTGTATAGACCCCCGCTCACGAGATGGGTCGCTGTCATGCGTCTCGCATGCTGTCTCGCGGTATCCAAGGACGTGTTGTGCTTGAAGCTGTGGGGGAAGTCACTCTTGACATCCGAGTTCATGCTTTCCTCTGCCAACAGCATTAAGAGCGTGAATACTGGACCAAAACGCTCAACCCAGTCCGGCAGGTGGTAGAGAAAATGGAACTTGGCTCTGGCTTCCCCTTCGCGTTTATCTCGATCATGACATCAAGAAACTGCGGGAGCAGTTCTTCGAGGTACGCGCGTTTCCACTCCGGAAAGTTCTTGATCTCATGCAAGTAGATGTGCTCCGCGTTGTTTCACCCATCAGGTTAAACCAGTTTTTTCCAGCCCTTACGTTCGCTTCAGCCGTAGGCAAGCTAAGCAGAAAGTAATATCATCTTTTACGTTTGCATCATTAATCTCAAGCAAAGACAGGCGCCGACTTGTTATCCTCCAAAGACTCTCAACGATCTCCGTAGAAGTCGATAGGGCTTCGATACAGTAATTTCATTTGCATCGAGATCTTGACCAGCAATTTCAAGGGCTGAACAGACGAACAGACTCCCCCATCGCAGTGCAGTCAAATATAAGGAGGTCAGCGCTTGGACCAGACTCCAAATTGGCTGATTTATTCAGCAGTCTATTCTGGTGCAGAACAGCGGAGTTTTCACACAGAATAACTCCGGTCTTTTGACTCCGTTAGAAGACCGCTAAGGTACGAGCCGCACTAATTGCGGCAGGTGGTACAAAGCACCAAAATCAGTAAAATAAACAAACACACAAATCCGACCCAGACTGGCCCTCGGAATTCGTCTCTGCTCCGTTTGTTTTCCATCTGGATCAGGTCAAACATCAGCCATGTCTTCCGGAAAGGTACGTTATCTGCGTTTGTGCGTATGAATGTGGACTCACACATGCAGGAAAATATCCCTTTCTCGGGCGCACCGTCTGCCTCCAGAACGGCGCCGCCGTCGACGCGGAAGCAGAAAAACAATGCTGTAGCGAGACCTCAGGATGTGCCCTTTGTGAACGAGATCGGCCAGCAGCTCTTGGTCGAGTGCAGACAGCTTCAGCTCTCTGTCTCAGAAAAGGACGAACAGCTTAAACTCGCGGACATTGCAAAATCCGAACTTGAAGCTATGGTCGAGCTGCTCCAGACCAAAGTGCGCTCGCTTGAAGAGTCCGAAGGTGTGTATTTCCCCTTTTTGTCTTTACTATGCGCTAAACTTTTTGTAAGAAAAATATCGCGAAGAGAACTGGAATCTTGAAGGAAAAGTGCAGGAGCTAGAGAGCCAGACATCGACAACCTCAAACCGCATGTCAGAGCTCAACCTCGAAAACTCTCGCAACATGCAGCTCTACACCGCTCAGCTCGAACTTGTCGACGGTCTCAAACAGCGCGAGTCGGATCTTGTCGCAGAACTTCAGGCTGCTCGCGACAAGCACGAAACGACAACCGAGATGCTCGAGCAAACCGTCTTTCGTCTACAAACTGAAAACTCCGAGCTTTCCAGCGCCTTGCAGATCGCTAACCAGCAACTCGCGCTAGGCGCCATGGGCGACGCAGACGACAGCAACGATGACGATACTCAAAGTGTTCTAGACGACGATTTCTCTGACAACGGCTCTGATGACGCCGCCCCGCGTACACCGGACCAGTCGCCGCCAAAATCACCCGTCAAGGCTACGCCGGCGCATCATAGCAGACTCGAGGGCCAAACACTCCGTGCTTCATTGTCTCATGCTCACAGGGTCATTAGTAGCTTACGTGGAACCATTCAACGTGAGAAGCTCGATAAAATCGACTTGAGACGCCAGCTTGCAGATCTGCAAGAGGAAATCGACAACTTCAAAACCACTACAGCCGGCGGAGGCGCGTCAAATGTTCGCAACTCTCGTGCGCGCATGTCTCGCACTTCGTCAAACAACGTTCTCAGCCGCGCATCACTGCTCGGAAGCTCGAATAGACGATCGCAGTACCGCATCTCTTCGGAGCTCGATAGCGGTCCAGATGATTTAGAATGGGAGACTTTCAACGGCACGCCACGCGGAAATCCTGAAGAATCGTCCACTGAGGATACTGAAGGATTTGAGACTGCAAACGATGCTCCAACTAGTGACGAAGAATCAGGCAACCGCACGGAAACTGACTATCACACCGGCATGGAGTCTCCAGTTCATGATGACGGCGGCGACACTGAGACCGAGCTTTCGGCATCAAGCCCGACACGCCGTTCTGGCAGACGTGTTCAACCTCAATTTGACGATGGTACAGACGATGATGACGATGTCATGGGCTCCAACTTTATGCGTTCTGAAATGCGCAACTCTTCTCGTAACCTGGCAAATCGCAGCAGCGGAAGCAGCTTCGACGCGCCACAGCCCTTATTTGATGAGCTTGGTTCAAGTCCATTCGGGCGCAGCAGCGAAATCGCTACACCCACACGTGGTCCGGTTGAGCGTATCGTTACCTTGGAAACGCTGCGTGCTGACGCGGAGCTACTTGGAATGGTTGTGCTCACGCGTGAGGAGTACGACGCATTGTTGGCAACAAAGACACCGAATGCGGAGCTGATTTCCGCTAGTGCCGCTGCACTGTCTATGGTTGCGATGCCTGCTGCTGAGTACGAGGCTGCTCTTGCCAAGGCGGGTGCTGATGCACTGGCTGCTCGTGAGGTGTCGCCTGCGTCTGTTCTTGCGGACGCCGCTACCGCCGGCATGGTCGCCATGCCCGCCGCTGATCACGAAGCTGCGCTCGCAAAGGCTGGGGCTGATGCTCTTGCCGCTCGTGAGGTGTCGCCTGCGTCTGTTCTCGCCGACGCTGCAATTGTCGGCATGGTCGCCATGCCCGCCGCTGACCACGAGGCTGCTCTCGCGAAGGCTGAGGCTAACGCTCTTGCAGCTCGTGAGGTGTCGTCTGCGTCTGTTCTCGCCGACGCCGCCTCTGTTGGTTTGGTCGCAATGCCCGTTGCAGATCACGAGGCCGCTCTTTCCAAGGCTGCTGCCGATGCTCTTGCCGCTCGCGAGGTGTCGCCTGCGTCTATTCTTGCGGACGCCGCTACCGTCGGCATGGTCGCAATGCCCGCCGCTGACCACGAGGCTGCTCTCGCAAAGGCCGGGGCTGACGCCCTTACTGCTCGTGAAGTGTCGCCTGCGTCTGTTCTTGCGGATGCCGCTACTGTTGGCATGGTCGCCATGCCCGCCGCTGACCACGAGGCTGCTCTCGCAAAGGCTGAGGCTGACGCTCTTGCTGCTCGCGAGGTGTCGCCTGCGTCTGTTCTTGCGGATGCCGCTACTGTTGGCATGGTCGCCATGCCCGCCGCTGACCACGAGGCTGCTCTCGCGAAGGCTGAGGCTGACGCTCTTGCTGCCCGCGAGGCGTCGCCTGCGTCTGTTCTTGCCGACGCTGCAATTGTCGGCATGGTCGCCATGCCGAGCGCCGAGTACGACGCGTCAATCGAGCGCGCGAAGAATGAGGCACTTGCGTCGCGTAAGGCAAATAGTTCTTCTGTTCTTGCTGACGCTGCAGCGCTTTCAATGGTTGCTCTTCCCGCCGCTGCATACGCCGCCGAGATTGCTGCCGCACGTGTGGCGGCGACTGGAGAAGCGCTCAGCCAGCGTATGATTACACCGGCAAGTGTAGTTGCTGATGCTGCGTCGGTGTCCATGGTTGCGATGTCGAAAGATGATTACGACTCGGGATTGGCTTCTGCACGCGCGGACGCGTTGACTTCTAGGCTTGTGACGCCGGAATCTGTGGCGGAGGATAGTGCGCGTGTTGGAATGGTTGCGATGCCGAAGGCTCAGTTTGATGAGATACTTGCCGGTGAACGCTCGAAGGCGAAAGAAGAGGCGATTGCGCAGCGAGTGGTGACAAGTGACTCGGTTGTGGCTGATGCTGCTGCCGTGTCAATGCTGGCCATGTCGCAGGCGGAGTTTGACAGCCGTTTGGAGGAGGAACGAGAGAAGGCTAAGGAGTCTGCGATTGCGGAACGTGTTGCGACGCCAGAGTCGGTTGTTGCGGACGCGTCTCTGGTTTCGATGGTGGCAATGAAGCAGGAAGAATTTGATGAGGCTCTTGAGGTTGAGCGTACAAGAGCAAAGGATGAGGCGCTCTCTAGCCGTGAAGTCTCCGCAGATTCTGTGCTTGCCGATGCTTCGATCGTTTCATTGGTTGCGATGACCAAGCCTGAGTTTGACGAGCTGCTTGCCAAGGAGCGCGCAAAGGCTCATGATGAGGCTCTTGCTACTCGGGAAATCTCGCCTGAAACTGTCGCTGCTGATGCTGCGCTTGTGTCGATGGTGACGATGCCACAGGCACACTTTGATGAAGTCTTGGAGACGGAGCGTACGCATGCGGTTGAGCATGCACTGGCGAACCGAGAGGTTACGCCAGAGTCAGTGGTTGCCGACAGTGCGCTTGTATCGATGATAGCGATGCCTCAGGCGCAGTTGGAGGCACATATTGCCAACGAGCGCGAGCAAGCGAAGCTGGATGCATTGGCCAACCGCGAGATCACGACGGAGACCGTTTTGTCTGATGCTGCGCAAGTGGGAATGGTTGCGATGGACAAAGAGGCGTATTATTTTGCGCTTGAAAGGGCGCAGCATGAAGCGCTCGAGCAGGCCGAGTCCATGGCTGTTGAGCCAGTTCCTGTTGCGCTTCCAACTCCGGCTCCGGCTCCGGCTCCGGCACCGATCTCTGTGCCGGTGCATGACGAAGTGAGACCAAGCATTGTGGCACCGCAAGTCGTCCGCTCGCAGAACACTGGTGACAGTGCACGTGTGACTTCGGTGGGTACGCCTGTGCGTGGAGTGGGAGTGGGAGAGAGTACAGATGTGATTGGAGTGCGGTCGTTAACTCAGACAATGATTGGTGAGCAGGCGTGGAAGTATACGCGGAAGCGAGGACGTCAGACAATGTCGGATAATCGTCATCTCCGGTACTTTTGGATTTATCCGTATACTCGCACGTTGATCTGGAGTAGTAGACCACCACCCACTGATGGAAGCCAGTCGAAAACAAAGTCTGCGTTGATTGAGGGAATTCAGGTCGTCGAAGATGCTAATCCGTTCCCACCTGGACTGTACCATAAGAGTATTTTGATTCACACGCCTTTGCGAGTCGTCAAGATGACCTGTTTGACAAAGGAACAGCATGATATGTGGTGTCGCGCGATCATGTACTTACTCAAGCGATCTGAAGAGGCAACGCATCCTACACATTCACGTGCCCTTGATGTTGCGCCCGCGATGGTGGCCTCGATGTCGCCGTCGTCGTCATTTGCGTCATCACTATCTCAGCCTACGATGTCGATTACCGGACGAAGTGAAAACGGAGGAGGACGCCGATCGCTTGGTGGTGGTGGTGGTGGTGGTGGTGGTGGTGGGTCACACATTGGCGCGTCGTCGTCATCAGCTGGACGCCGAGGTTCGGTGCAGAGTTCATATAATCTTCGGAATCAGGGAACGATGGGAAGATTAACATCGCTAATGAAACCGCCTACGATTCCGCAGAGTTATGTCGGACAGAGTGGGTCGGCTTCGTATACCAATGCAGAGGCGATGGGGAGTGTGGAGAGGCTGCAGAGGCAGATTGAGAGGGAAGAGGCGGAGGTGGAGGGATTAGAGAACGTGCGGGTTTGTTGCGATGGTAAGTGCCTTTTGAACTTTCTTGCACGTCGAATTGGGCTAATGAGTTATAGGAAAACACGACGTGTCGCGGTTAAGTCATCGGACGTCGCACGTTTGAGGTTGTCGTTACTTTGTTTATTGTGTGTTTTTAAAGTCACTCTTTTGATAGCGCAGTCGCTCGTTTGGTCACTCGTTTAGTGCTATTTTGTTTGTTTTGTGTTTATTTATTTTTGCTGTGTGATTGATTATTATCGCTCTGGTTCGTGGATACCATTTGTGTCTGTCTTTCGTTTATTTTGTTGTTGTTATTTACATGATATGTATGAAGAATATGTAATTTGTGAATTTCGTTTGTATAAGTTTGTATTAGTCTTGCTATGTTATATACAATCTGAGTCATTTTCGTCGTCGTTTATCTGATGCTAATGATAGTAGCGCGCCAGTACGTCGTCCGGATCGTGCGTTCGTAGATGTAGAGTCGAGGGATAAGAGAGCACGGGGTTGCGCAGCAGTGGGGTCTGGTGAGGTGAGTGTGGGTCGAGGTGCAAGGTCAGTTAGTGCAGGTGGTTTGAATGCGGCATTATGCGGAGATGATTTTGACGCAGGCGATTGGAGAGGTCGTTTTCGGCGAGGCGAAGAGCGTGGCGATGATGCTATTCGAGGGGTGACTCGCGCCGCCGCCGGTGGCGACGGTGGTTTTGGAGGCTGGTTTATGCGTGGAGTGACAAAAGATGACGCATATGGTTGTATTGAAGTAGACGGTGAGGATTGTGAGGAAGACTCTGTACTCGGTGGCGTGCTAGCGTTCCTCGGAGAAGGCTGTTTATAGATCGGGCGTGGCGCAGAAGTAAAATCATGAATCGGATGCCTTCTGCGCGGTTTGTTGACCAGAGGGGAGATAAGCGCAAGTCCAGGAGATGCCTGCGGGGTACGTTTTTCTGTGACGCGATCCTCGGGTAAAGAAGTAGTGCGAGTTGGAGTTGCGGATTTCGACTGTGGGGCAGGTTTCGAGGTGGCCCTGAAAAGCCGCGGGGAGTTGCGAGGACGGGAGAGACCGATTGGTCGACCGGATGGTGGAGCGAGCGTGAGTGTTGGATTTTGAATTATGTATGATTTTGACGCGGTGATGGAGTGAGCTTCAAGCGTAGGCGCGTTGGTTTGTTGCTCATTTGTATCGCCGAGCTTGGAAGGAATTCGTTTGCCTGTTTGCGGGTCACGTTGAATAATGACTGAGGAGACGTCTTGAACAAAGACAGTATTTGCCGCTTCGATTTCGACAATGTGTTTGTCAAAACGGAGAGTATCACCTATTGAGAGCGTTCGCTTGGAGGGTAGAAAGATAGAGTCAATGGGGAGACGAGCAGAGGAGTAAAGGATTGCGCGGGAGTTGAAAGTGTGAAGCTTGATGATTCCTAAAAGGTGTGAGTGACTGCGTGAAGATCTGAATTTGATTAAAGAAGCGCACCATTGTTCCAGACCTTGTGCTTCTGGTGACAATGAGCCGTCCAGAGGACGTCAAAAACAAGAATGTCGTGGTTCATTGATGCCATGCGTGTAGTTGCGTATGGATCGCGAGACGCGTGTAGAGAGAGTCGAGGACGCGACTTTACACGCGATGTGCGGCGCAGTAAACATTGGAAGGGCGGACCATTTTTTGGCGGGTTTAACTAATTCAGTTGATGGAGATATAAGTGAAATATGGAGGCGCTGTTGCAGTTATTCGGGAAGAGATTTGGGAAGCCGGAGCTGGAGGGCTTGAATGGGAAGAGATTTGGGGACGTGGTGAAGATTCTGAGGAATAGTGAAGATGGTGGAAGCAGCGCGGGAGCAGCAGGATCGAGTTCAAGCAGCTCAGGCAGCGGCGAGGTCGGCGAACTTGGACCAGCGGCAGTGAAAAGCTACAAAGACGGCACAACGTATGTGTCGTTTGCCGGAATTGCGCTGTGTTTTGCGCCAGTGAAAGGCAGCAATGGAGGTGTGATTTCCTGTGCCCGTTCCTTGAGGTTGGGTTGAGTTGACTGACGGAAATAAACGCAGAGTATCGCCTTGACAGCATAGAATTTTACAACCGGCCAGGTCTTGGAACCGCTGCGCTTCCGATTCCAGCTCCTGGAAAGCGGATAACGCGAGCGAGTCAATGTCGAGAACTCGTTATTCTCTTTGGCGAAGCGGATGAGAAAGGCGGTGGGGCAGGCCATGGAATCGCGCCGTGGATGCGATGGTCATCTGACAAGCTTCCGAATGGAATTGGACTTCAAGTCGACGCTGACAGAGCTACGTGGGAGAGCGCCGGAGAGGGAACGTGGGAGTGCATCACGATGTTTGCGGAGGAGTAAACTGGGTGGAGGGCTGTTGATAAGATGCCGGAAGCGGCTCGGGTTCGGGGTGGCGTAGTTCGGATTCGGGTTCGGGATTTTCTCGGGAGCCCGAAGTGGTGTGAGAACATCACATGCACGCGCCTTGTAAATATCGAGAAATGAAATGGTCTGACTACTGTCTTTTTTGTGTATAATACAACTTGTTATTCTTGTGCTTTCTTGGTGCTCTGTTGATTGTTTATTTTGTTGTTTTATTCCTCATTTGGTAATTTCTATCGTCATTCGCACGCGTCTCTTCATGGCTCAGCAAACGCACTACGACGTCGTCATTGTCGGCGCAGGCGTCGTCGGCGCGTCCATCGGCACCACGTTTGCGCGGCAAGGCCGCTCCGTTGCTCTTATTGGTGTGTATTTCGACCAAAAAAAGCTGGATATCAGAGATACTGACGAACCAAGAACGTGACTGGGCGACGCCCGACCGAATTGTCGGCGAACTTCTGCAGCCAGGCGGTGTTGCCGCGCTCGAGAAACTCGGGCTACGCGACTGTCTCGAAAACATCGACGCCATCCGCGTGCTGGGGTACCGCATCTTCTTCCACAGTGAAAGCGTCACTCTCAGTTACACCGGCCAGGACGCGCAGGGAAACCAGGCCGAGGGTCGCTCGTTTCACCACGGTCGATTCGTGTCGGCGCTTCGCTCCGCGGCGAAAAGTGAAAAGAACGTCAACTGCGTCGAGGCCACTGTCAACGAGCTCATTACAGATCCGCATGAAAACCAGGTTGTAGGCGTGCAGTGTACTCCAAGTGGAAGCGAGAAGCAAGTGAGTTACTACGGTTCGCTTGTCGTTGTCGCGGATGGCACTTTCTCAAAGTTCCGAAAGGACTACATCAAGACCCCGGTCAAAATCCGGTCACACTTTGTCGGACTCGTGCTCAAGGACGCAGATATTCCATCGCCGTTTCACGGACACGTCATCCTAAGCGACCACTCACCAATTCTCGTGTACCAAATCGGCACGCATGAAACGCGCATGCTGATCGACATCCAGGGAAAACTGCCGTCGGCAGGAAACGGCGACCTGAAGCGACGAGTCGAGGAAATTGCTACGTCGGCGTTGCCGCCGAGCCTGCTGCCGTCGTTTAAGAAAGCAATGGAGTCCGGAGAACGGCTACGGTCAATGCCGAATTCGTACCTCCCGCCATCGTCCACATACACCCCGGGTCTGCTTCTTCTGGGTGACGCGTACAACATGCGGCATCCACTCACCGGCGGCGGCATGACTGTCGCGTTGAACGACGTCGCGTTGGTAACGAGTTTGCTTTCTCCTGCGCTTGTTCCTGATCTGGGCAACGCGCCGTTGGTGATGTCGCAGCTGAACGAGTTTTACTACAAGCGCAAGTCCCTCTCGACCGTAATCAACGTTCTTGCACAAGCTCTGTACTCCCTCTTTGCTGCCAACGACTCTCGCCTCCGCCAGCTGCAAAACGGATGTTTCCGATACTTTCAGCTTGGCGGAACACGCGTGACTGAACCTATCGGTCTACTCTCGGGTATTCTGCCATACCCACTTATTCTGCTCACGCATTTTTTCTCGGTCGCGCTGTACGCAATGTACTTGCTGTTTGAGAAAGCGTCGTCGGTATGGCAGTATCCAGCACTAGTGATCGAGGCGTTTGCAGTGCTCATGAAGTCTATTGTGGTGTTTGTGCCGGTATTGGTTGCGGAGTGGAAATGATATTTTTGTATGTATGTATGTATAGAGGGCGTTGACTATTGTACAGAGCCCAGTAATATATTATGTAATATTTTGACGTGGGGTCGGACCGAGGCCCATCAGTAAACTATTTGAGATCGAGTGTGGGGTTGATATCGCGCATATAAACAACACTTGATCTCGTCTGTCCATACATGATGTGAAACTCGTTAAGATACTTCTCCGAATATTCGAGATGGGCTACACAAACACCGTATTCAAGGCCGACCTGTTCAAAGGCAAAGTCGTGTTCTGCACCGGCGGCGCTGTACGTCTTACTCTCTTCTTTCCTCATCATCACCGGCGATCTGAACTTGGCTGACTTTTCTTCTTTAAGGGCTCGATCTGTCGGCGTCAAGTCGAGGCTCTATTGTCTCTCGGCGCCAGTGCCGCGATTATCGGTCGTCGCAAAGACGTGACCGAGGCCGCTGCGGAGGAAATGGCAAAGACGTACAACACGCGCGTAATTGGCATCGCGGCAGACGTTCGTGATGTCAATTCAATGACCGCCGCCGCTACTCGTGCTGTTTCCGAACTCGGCAAAATCGACTACGTGATCTGTGGTGCTGCGGGAAATTTCCTGGCGCCACTTCAGCAGATTTCGGCGAATGCGTTTAAGACTGTTGTCGAGATTGATTTGCTGGGTAGTTTTAACACGTTCAAAGCGACGCAGGAACAGTTGATTGCGAACAAAGGCGTGATTTTGTTTGTTTCTACAACCCTGCATTATGTCGGTGTTCCGTTTCAAAGTCATGTGGCTGCAGCGAAAGCAGGCGTCGACGCACTATGCAATTCGGTATGTGTCGAACTAGGACCGCTTGGTGTTCGTGCGAACTGCATTGCACCGGGCCCGATCGCGGGAACAGAGGGCATATCGCGTTTGATGCCGCGTGCAATGGCGGAGAAAACAAGAACATCGGTACCCTTGCAGCGGTTTGGTACGATCGATGATATTGCGCATGCGACGGTGTTTTTGCTTTCTGACGCGGCTTCGTATATTTCTGGTGATGTGCTTGTCGTCGATGGTGGCGCGTGGCAACTCGGGCAGTCGCATGCTCCATATCCGCAGGCTATACTTGACCCGGTATCTGTGCTTGGCGAACGGCCAAAGAAAAAGGCAAAGTTGTGATGATTATTTCGCATTACATGTAAAAGTTACTCGCAGCACCTTCTTCGATCTTACAACCTCGCGACATTGCAAAACAGAAACCAAACAGCAAATAAACACGACTCTTGAAGAAAAAAAAAACAACACAACGACGTATTACATATAAAAGTACAATCATATCCCAAAAGAAATAAAAAAAAAAGACAAAAACGCTACTCCTTATTGCTCAGCTTAAAATTAAACTTGCCGGCCGCTTTTGCAAATATGCTCTTTTTCTTGCCATCTTTTTCTCGCTCCTCACTCTTCTTGCCATTCCCAAACGGACTCTCTCGTGGTTTGACTTTCTTCTTCGTTGCAAGTTTCAATATCTCGTCTTCTTCATCTTCAAGTGCCTCTTCTCTTCGTCGCCGTTTCTCGCTCAACGGCGGTAGTGCTGGTGTAGTAGTACCCGCCGCAGCAGACTCATCAAGATCATGTTTTGTACCTTTGTGATTGTTTTCCTCGTCACCAGTCAACGCTGTAGTCTCATCATCCGGGGGCGTGACCTTAAACTCAGTAACGCTTTCGTCGTCGGCCTCGTCGTCTTCTTCAAGCGCTACTTCGTCATCAGACGTATTGAAATACTCGTCTTCATCCGCATCCAACTCGCGTAGCCCACTCCACCTACTTCCTGAGCCACCGATCGCAGATACTGAGCTCGCGACAAGCGTCGATGACGACGACGGATGTGCCCCGCCTGCCGCAGCAGCGGCTTCCCGCGCAGCAACATCCTCTTGAATCTGCACATACAGCTCCCGCAATTGTCGAATACTCGCAATATGATCCAGCTTGTCCAGCTGGTCGCCATAGTGATCAACAATGTGAATCACTATTCCGCGCATGTTACGCTGGGTATCTGGCTTTGCGCAGCCGGTACGTATGAACTCGAAAAACTCAAGACACGCAGAGTTGAGAAGATTATTTCGCCGCCCAAGAGTCTGCATAAAGTCAAGAACCGAACCAATCAACTTGCTCTTGACCAAAAACCGAATGTAAAACTCGTCGTTTGTTCCCAGCGCTTGCCGAATACACCGCAATGCTGCCAACTTGAGTGCCTTGTGAGTGCTTGCAAAAAACCGCCGCATGTTGGAAAGAATTCCTGTTTCGATAAAAAAAGTCCGGCTGCGGTAGCCGTGGAGCCGGATTAAGACGCAGACGAGGTCGCACATGCAAACATAAAACATTGTATCGTTGAGAGACATGGCCTTGACAGTCGCGTCATCGTTGACGCTTTTGAGGCGTTCAAACAATCGGCCGGCGCAATCGCTGTAAAACGAGTCGAGAAAGATTTCAAGTTCAGGGTCGTCGGCGCGTTGTCGGTCGAGCATCTCTGCCTTGCGGAAGACGTCGAACGCTTGGCCTGATGTGGGATCAACCAAAATCTGGATCGCCTCGGCAGCTTGTGAGATTACACCCCGGTCGCTGTCAGTCAGCATCAGGTTGATCAGCGTGTCTACGACTGCGGTGTCGCGGTTCAATTCGCCGCTTTGCACGACAGTGCGCAGGATTGTGGGATCATGCTCGACGATAGAAGACACGAGTTCTGCGCCGCAGCTGCGGATCATTGGACTCTCGTCTTTGAGTGCAAAGTCGATGACCAGAAACAAGCCGCGCCGAATGAAGTTGGCATAGAGTACAGAGCGCTGTGAAACTTGAAGATTTTTTGCGATTGTGCAGAATTGGTGAACGAATCGGACGACGTCCCGTCTTTTGGCAAGAACGTCAGTCGAAGACATACCTGTGGTGTCGGAAGTGAAGGTGCGAAAGAGGGCGGTCGTGAAGTCGTCGCTGTGCTGGAGGTAGTTGAGTACAGCGACCTGGTAAAAGTAGATCATGGAGCTGAGCATAGAGAAGGTGGGATCGTCGAGAAGACGGGCAAGAACCACGTCTTTGAGATATTGTAGGCGAAAGATGTATTTGATTTTGTCGCGGACGTCGTCGGAGGGGATCGGCACGACCTCTTTGAAACGAGAGCTGTCGGAGATGTAGTCGCGGTGGTTTGCTTTGTAGGAGGGAAACTCGGGGTCGTATTCAAGCATGCCGACGACGCCGACAATGTACTCGTCAAGAATGATTTGCTCCATGATGGTGTTGTCGTTGAGGAGGATGACGGATTTCATGATGCGGCAGAGGCAGTGTAGGTCGGTGATGCTTTCGAGGTCCTCAGCTTGCTGGAACAGAGAGACAAGCTGGGCGATGCAGTTGTGGTCGAGGATCTCGCGGGTAATGGCGTCGCGGCCGTACTGAGAGTTTGAGGCGAAGCTGAGGAGACGCTCGACGGTGGGGAGGGACGCGAGGGAGAGTTCTGGCGGGAGAGCGAAAGCGCGGTTTTCGGGGTCGACGAGGTCGTCGGGGTTGATGTCGCTGACGCCGAGGCGTTTCTGGACGTCGGTGAGGAACTCCCATATTGTAGCGCAGCCGTCGCTTTCCTGGAAGGAGAGCGCGAGATCGGTGTCGTCGGGGTCTGTCCAGACGATGAGGGTGTCTGTGGAGGACGGCTGAGGTTAGCAGGATGAAAGGCGCGGAAAAGGGAAAAGAGAGTTAAAGAAACTTGCCCTGCTGCTTCTGATACTGGACGTCTTTGTAGACCTTTGTCTCGAGCAGAGACTTGTTGGCGTCGTCCTCGGCCTTGACGATGATGAAGGCGTCGTCGCCGGAGAGGCCGCCAACGCAGAGGCCGGTGCCGCGGTCGTGCCAGGACTCCTGGTGAAGCTCGTAGACCTTGACGCGGCGGGGCGCAGCAGACGCGGAAGATGCAGGAGACGCGACGGACGCGTCGGGGGACGCGTCTGCGTCGGGAGACGCGTCGAGGGACATGGAGATCGCGCGGCAGACAACACGGCGGGGCAGCCGCGGGTCGGGCGCGACACGGGGCAGTGGGCGGCAAGCAGCGGACACCGAGCACCGAGCACCAAACACCGAGCAGCAAACACCGCGCAGACACGCAGACAGCGACAAAGCCCTACTAGGAGTAGAGATAGGGCCGGGGCGAGACGAGACGAGCTGGACGGGCTGGGGGTCACGAAGCGCGTTTGGGGCCTGGATTTTGACTGAAAACGCGCGCGGCCGATGCTCATCGCAACTGTCAGCGCGGTACAGAACACTCAGACGTGACTCAGAGCTGAGTCAGCACCGCCGCGGCGCTTGCACCTGCCGTTTTGGCGGGGATCTCCGTGACGGATGCGGATTGATTTCAGCGCACCGCCTTCTACAGTACGAGCGTACAACTTATATCGTCGACGTCGAGTGTTCTCGCCGAGCACCGACCAGCGACGAACAGCAGCGCAATCAGCGCGCGAACAGCGGCCAGCAAGGTGCAGCAGCCACACGTCTCAAAATACCAGATCAAACCTCCGTTAAAGCCTGATCCAGAGAGAAAAAAAAAAGCTCTGACGCTCTGACGCCAGCTCAAAAAGAGCTCGTGCCAAAATATCGCAAGATGCCGCTATCGCCGCGGAAACAGCGCCATATTAAACAGGTGTAAAATTGTATGGCATCCTGGGGTCGCGCGTAGGATATTCCGACGGCCTTATCGCAACTGAGCCTCGCGCGCTGTGTTGCACGAAAACTCTATTTTGCCCCAATCGCACAATTTGGTGCGACAGCGTCGGCGACTCATCGACAACTCGTATCGACTCGAACCCCGGAAGACTCGTCCTCGAGTCACCGCCGCGACGTGCCCACCTCCAGAGCTGCTCTATTCCAGCGGCCAGGGACCGCGTCTGCGGCGATCGCGATTGCTTTAATACAAACTTGTAGTGCTTTTTTCGCCGGATCGTCGCATACCTCTTTCTCGCCGTATTGCATCAGACGCCGATATCGCGGAACGTGCGCTCCTTCCTCGTATTCCAGCGCACTGGCTGTATAACCAAACCGTTCCTCGCGACGCCCGGCAGCATATTAGTCGACTCGGCTGTCAGCCGGACTTTGGTTGGTCCCTTTCGGTCCCCGCACCTGTTATATTCCATCTGCACGCCTCTCTCTATATTTCTCCTTCACGATTTCCCTTCTCCTCGGCGCCCACCGCTCCCGCCCCTCGCCCTCCCTCCTCCACCCCACCCCTCACGTCTACCATGGCTGAGACCAACGAAAAGACGCCTCTCGTGACCGAGAAGTCCCCGCTCGTCTCTGGCGCCTCCGCGGCCCCCGTCGACGAGTACGCGGGTCTCCCCGCCGTCGAGGCGGAAATCCTGCGCCAGCAGACCTGCACATCGGAGCGAAATGTCAACTTCATGGAGCTCTTCCGTTACACCACCTTCGTCGACAAGGTTCTGCTTATCATCGGCTTCCTTTCGGCTATTGCCGAAGGTGTCATGCGCCCCCTCATGACTGTATGTTTTCGTCTCTTTCTCTTGTTCTATTTTGTCGTGCTAATCTTCCTCCTAGATCGTCTTTGGTTTGGTCACAGATCTGTTTGCAAACTACACCCGCCAGGTCCCCTACGAGGACTTCTACTACGGCACCCACTCCCTCAACTCCACCGAGTACTACCACAACTCCACGGGCTATGCATACAACTCAACTACCGACTCATACTCATCCGAGTACTCCTTTGACTCATACAACTCGACCTACTACGACCCCAAGTCTTGGTACTACGACTACTACGGCATGGAGTACATTTCCCCCGAGTTCTTCCAGCAGCAAGTCAACATGCTCAGTGTCTACTTTGTCATTATCGGTATCGCTGATGTCCTTCTCTCCTACTTCTCCACCTACCTCTTCATCGACCGCGGTGAAACCATCTCGGCCAGAATTCGCGAGAAATATCTCGAGGCAACGCTCCGCCAGAACATTGGTTACTTTGACAAGGTTGGTACCGGTGAGGTCACCTCGCGTATCTCCGCCGACGCTATCCTCATCCAAGAAGGTATTTCCGAGAAGGTCGGCTACTGCGTCGCCAACTTTGCCACTCTCATCGCTGGTTTCATCGTCGGCATGATCCGCTCGTACAAGCTTGCGTTGATTCTTTCTTCCATGCTTATCATGATGATGTTCTCCTTTGGCATTGGCTCCCAGAAAATGAAGCGCGCTATCCGTCGCTCGCTCTCGGGCTACTCTGTCGGCGGTACTCTTGCCGAAGAAGTTCTTTCCAGCGTTCGCAACGTCCAGGCGTTTAACATCCAGGAGCGTCTCGCGCTTCAGTATGACTCGCACCTCGTTGTGACTGAAAAGTATGCTCTCAAGGCTGGTGTGATTCTCGGTATGATGATTGGTGTCCTCTGGATCGGCATCTTTGGCGCCGACGCCATTGCTTTCTTCGTCGCCCCAATGTACATTCTCGCCGGCGAGCTCACCACCGGTCGCGTCGTCACTGTGCTTCTCACCATCACCCACGGTGCATTCGCAATGTCCCACATCGCTCCTCATTTCAAGGCTTTCACCTCCGCGACCGCCGCTGCCAGCAAGATCTACTCGACCATCGACCGTGCTTCGTACATTGACTCGCTTGACCAGTCCGGCGAGAAGCTCAAGGAGCTTAACGGTGAAATCGAACTCCAGAATATCAAGTTCATCTACCCTTCGCGCCCCAACGTCGTCGTCATGGAAAACTTCAACCTCAAGGTCCCTGCCGGCAAGACCGTCGCGCTCGTTGGCGCGTCTGGCTCTGGCAAGTCAACAATCATTGGAATCCTCGAGCGTTTCTACAGCCCCGTTAAAGGTCTCGTCACTCTCGACGGCCACGATATCACCAAGCTTAACCTTCACTGGCTCCGCAGTCAGATTTCGCTCGTGTCTCAGGAACCCACTCTCTTCTCCACCACTGTCTACGAAAACGTCGAACAGGGTTTAATCGGAACTCCGTACGAGCACATTGCTCCTGCTGAGAAGCGCGAGCTCGTGTACGAGGCTTGCAAGCAGGCCAACGCTTACTCTTTCATCACTGCTTTGCCAGAGGGTTTCGAGACTAACGTGGGTGAGCGCGGTTTCCTGCTGTCTGGTGGCCAGAAGCAACGTATTGCTATCGCCCGTGCTATTGTGTCCAACCCCCGTATTCTGCTGCTCGACGAGGCCACTTCGGCGCTTGACACCAAGTCTGAGGGAATTGTTCAAGAGGCTCTCGACCGTGCTGCAAAGAATCGCACAACTATCGTTATTGCTCACCGTTTGTCGACTATTAAGGATGCTGACTTGATCGTTGTTATGAAACGCGGTGTGATTATGGAGACCGGTACTCACAACGAGCTTCTTGCTAAGAAGGGCGAGTACTACGAGCTTGTTCAGTCGCAAAAGATTGATACCGAAAAGACCCACGAGAACTCGTCGTCGGAGACTGCGTCTTCGTCTGATGAGGATGAGAAGACAGAGCACCTTGAGCTGTCGAAGACCAAGACCGGCGCAAGTGTCGTGCGCATCAAGACCAAGACTGTTGCGGGCGAGCTTATCGATGACTCTGAGTCTGATACTTCGGCTGACGAGGTTCCTGAAACTGCCGAGCCGGGTTACGCTGTTTCGGACTTGATCAAGTTTATTGCCAAAATCTCCGAGCCGGAAGTTAACTACGTTTACATGGGTGTGTTTTGCTCGTTTATCCAGGGTATGTCGTACCCGGCACTTGGTGAGTTCTACGGCCACGCCATCCAGGGTCTTCAGTTTGCGTTTTCGGATCCAGACCGCATGTTCAGCGAGACATACAAGTACGCTGGTTTGTTCATATTCCTTGCGTTCCTGCTGTTCTTTGCCGTTTCGAGCGCCACTACTCTGTACACATATGTCGCCCAACGCTTGATCCGCCGTATTCGTTACCAGATGTTCCGCAACTTGCTTCGTCAGGACGTTGCGTTTTATGACCAGGACGAGAACACGACTGGAACGTTGACAATGTCGCTGGCGCGCGAGGCGCAGTCGATTGATGGTCTTTCCGGCGCCACTTTCGGTCAGATCATGAACTCGATCGTCAACGTTATTTCGTCTGCTACTTTGGCCATCATTGTCGCATGGAACCTTGGTCTCGTGTGCGTTGCTTGCGTGCCTGCTATGGTTGTTTCTGGATTTTTCCGTTTCTACGTTTTGTCCAAGTTTGAGGAGACCGTGAAGAAGTCGCACGAGGCGTCGGCGTCGTACGCTTGCGAGGCGACCTCGTCGGTGAAGACTGTTATTGCGCTTACTCGCGAGGAAGATGTGATTACACACTACCACGACACGCTGCGCGAGCAGACTCTCAAGTCGCGTGCTGCGTCGCGCAAGTCTGCGATTCTGTACGCTGTTGCCCAGGGTATGCAGTACTTTATCACGGCGCTTGCGTTCTGGTACGGTGGTAACTTGCTTCGCATTCGTCAGTACGGTCTGCTTGAGTTCTACATTGCGTATATGGCTGTGATTTTTGGTGCACAGGGTGCCGGTATTGTGTTCTCGTTCGCTTCGGATATGGGCAAGGCTCGCATTGCGGCGGTGTCGATTAAGAAGTTGTTTGACCGTGTTCCTGAGATTGACGCGTGGTCAACTGAGGGCGCGACTCCGGAGAACGTGAAGGGCGATATTGAGTTTAAGAATGTTGTGTTCCGGTACCCGACTCGGCCGCAGGTGACAGTTCTGAACGGTTTGAATCTGACGGTGAAGAGCGGACAGTATGTTGCGCTTGTGGGTGCGTCGGGTTGCGGCAAGTCGACGACGATTGGCTTGATTGAGTCGTTTTACCGGCCAAATGGTGGAGCGGTTCTGCTCGACGGTGTTGATATTAGCACGTTCAACGTGAACGAGTACCGGTCGCATATTTCGCTTGTGTCGCAGGAGCCTACGCTGTACGCGGGCAGCATTCGGGAGAACGTGAAGCTTGGATCGCCTGATGAGGCGATTGGAGATGAGGAGATGATCACAGCGTGCAAACAGGCTAACATCCACGACTTTATTATGTCACTTCCGGACGGATACGATACGCTTGTTGGCTCAAAGGGCACGCTGCTGTCTGGAGGTCAAAAGCAGCGGATTGCGATTGCGCGGGCACTGATTCGACAGCCGAAGATTTTGCTACTGGACGAGGCGACGTCGGCGCTGGACTCTGAGTCGGAGAAGGTCGTGCAGGCGGCGCTGGACGTTGCGGCGAAGGGCCGGACAACGATTGCAATTGCGCACCGATTGAGCACGATCCAGAACGCGGATGTGATCTACGTGTTTGATGCGGGCGTTGTGGTGGAGAAGGGAACGCACCAGGAGTTGCTTGCGCAGCGAGGCAAGTACTACGAGTTGGTGCAGATGCAGGCGCTGGAGGAGATGAAGTAAGGCTGTTGAGGGCGGTTTTTGGCGGTTTTACTTTTATTGATTTTCATTTATTTATTTGTTTCTTTTTTTCGGAAATTAGAGGGTTTTTTTTTTTTTGTACACGACGTTCATTTTTGCTTATTTATCTTTGCTTCTTTATAATACATTCATTCGTGTGGGGGTTACAACGATAAGTAGATCGAATACAACGGAAGGACTGCCGAAAGGGGAAGCGGAAGACCATTCGGAAAAACTCCCACGGGGCGTGTGACGTAGCAGTGGCAAAGCCCTAACATTTTTGTGCTATCTATAGCAAGCCCTATCAGCCTTAAGCGCGCGCCGCGCGGGGTCCCCGCCTTTTCGAGATCGGTCTCGTGGTCGGTCCAGGAGCCGTTTTTTCCAGCCGGGTTCCCGCCGGTTCCCGCCAGCTCTCAGCTATAAGAAGGGGCCGTCGCCCCCCTCGACCAGGCGTTCTTTTTCTTTTTCTCCACACACACACATACACACATAATGTCCTCTCCAGAAACCCCCCTCACCCCGCCCACTCCCTACTTCGCCCCCTCGGTCATCGACCAGTTCCAGCTCCACGGCCAGGTCGCCGTCGTCACCGGCGGCGCTCAGGGCCTGGGCTTCTCCATGGCCTCCGCTCTCTGCTCCGCCGGACTGGCCGGAATTGCCCTGCTTGACCTCAACCCTTCCGTCGGCGAGCCCGCCGCAAAGTCCCTCACTCAGCTCTACGGCATCAAGGCTGCCTTCTACAGAGCTGACGTCACCGACGAAGAGTCCATGAAGGACACCTTTGCCGCCATCAACACTGAGTTTGGCGGCATCGACATTCTCATCTGCAGTGCTGGCATTGTCGAGTATGTAACAGCCCGAGTTTTACAAATCTAATTCACATGCTAACCGCCACTACCTTACAGGAACTTCCCCGCTGAAGAGTACTCATTTTCCCGATTCCAGCGGCTCATCAACATCAACCTAAACGGCTCCTTCCTCTCCGCTCAGTGCGCCTTTCCCTACATGAAGGCCCGCGGAGGTGGTTCAATCATTTTCATCGGCTCCATGTCCGGCAAAATCGTCAACTGGCCCCAGCCGCAAATTGCATACAACGCATCCAAGGCCGGCGTGATTCACATGATGAAGTCCTTTGCCGCAGAGTGGGCAAAGTACAACATCCGCTGCAACGCCATCTCGCCTGGCTACATGGCAACCGGCCTGATCGAACACTTTGACAAGAACTGGGTTCGCCAGTGGTACGAAATGACACCAATGACCCGCATGGGTCGCCCCGACGAGCTCCAGGGCGTCGCGCTCTGGCTCGCGAGCAAGGCTTCGTCGTTCGTGACTGGCTCGGACGTCGCGGTCGACGGCGGATACACTGTTTTGTAAATGGGCGTTTGGGATTTAAATGGGCACGGCGTTAAACACTAATTAATGAATTCATAATTATTACTTTAATCTTTTCTCAACTAGAACAAAAAGTAAGACTTGTAAGACTTGTTCGAGCGGGTTCTCGCGTGCGGCGCGTCTCGCTTCCGCCGCCGCCGCCCCGCCCCGCATCGCATCGCCATCGCGCTTAATTTGCGCCACGTGGCACAGCTGCGGCGCAGCGCCGCATTTGCGCTTCCAATCCGGGGAAACGACCCCCGGATTTCGATTGGCCGGCGCGCGCCCGCCTAAACTCCCTCCGCCCTTACCACTATCGCGATTCAGTTCATGTATTTTTATTTGCACCGCTTACGTTCTGCAGATCACTTGCCTCCATGGTTTCTCTCACAGATTTTCACATCCATCCCACCCAGCGGCTTGATCGTCCCCGTGCCGTACGCGCCCGACAGCGCCATATCCGGCAGCCGAATCGTCGTCTCGCCCTCCGCCGGCGCAAAGTCAAAGTACAGCAACATATACGCCACCAATGCACTCGCCTCGATCACTGCCAATTTGCGACCAGGGCAATAATGGCCTCCGCCTCCAAAAGGCACGTACGTCTTAGCTGACGCCGGCGAGTGGTTGTTTGTACCATCCAAGAATCGCCGATGGTCCCATGTCATCGGATCAGGGAAAAACTGCGGGTCCCAGTGAACTGTGTTCATGAACATGATCACGGAGTCGCCGGCAGAGACATTGTACTTGATCGGCGGCACAGCTTCCTTCGTGTCGGCTTTCACCGTCGGCGCAGAGCACTTGATCACCGCATCGTGCTCCACGATTCGCAAACTCGCCGTGTTTGCCAGCAGCCGTGCTGACTCCTTAAAGCACGCTGAAAACAGCGGATGCTCTGCCAGCGCGGAAAAATCAAACACATCCTCTCCTGATTCGTCCTTGGTATGATATTCATCCACCACGTTGCGCATCTCTGCAACCAGCTCCTCGTTGGCAACAATATGCGCCAACATCCAGCACGCCATCGGCACCGAGTTTGACGCCGACGCAAACAAAATCGAAAGCAAATACGGTGTGTAGTCCTCACTGGCGGTGAATCCATGCGCCGCAAACGTCTCGAGAATCAACTTTGCAAGCGGCGTTTCTTCTTTGGCTCCGCGGTTAAAGTACTCTGCAATCCGATCAGCAACCCGTCCTCGCGCCTGTCGAATATCTCGCGTCAAAAGTGCAGGCTTCTTCAGTAGCTGTGGGACGTTCCGCTCGTAATAAAGATAATCCTTGTAGATATCGTCCGCTGGAAAGTCCCTGCCGTAGATCGTGGTCGCTGTTGCGCGGTACAGCTTTGTTCGTACAAAGTCAAACAGGTCCACCGTCTTAGCCTCGCCTTTGAAGTCCGCCAAAGATTTCTGCACATATCGCCGGAATTCCAGGCAGATTCCATCGCCGACTGTGCGCATTCCTGCAGTAGAAGTAAAGTACGACGCAACATTCTTCACGAGTGCGCCTTGCAGCGCCGGATTTCGATTCGTCTGCGGAGTGTACCCGTACAGTGTCTCATTGACCATGGCAAAGCACTTGAGCGCATCAAACACCTTTGACTGGGACCACACTTGCTGCATTGCAAACCACGGATCGCTCACGAGAAGCAGCCGCTTTCCGGCAAGATAGAGCGTGAAAGCCCATCCGAGTTTATCGCGCGTACTCAGTAAATATGGGTTTGGATTGTCGATGAAAGCGAGCGCAGCGCCGAGAACGGGAACGTTGCCTTTAGCGAGAGGAGCCCGGCCAGGCGCAGAGGTAAGAATCCCATAATGGTGCACAAACGCGGCGGAAACGAGAAGCACGAGGCTGTACGAGATCGCGGATAGCAGAGCCATGGTTGATGAGTGGATGAAGAGAGCACAGAATCTATGCTGACGACAGCTCCATAAAACAGACGAAGGATGAGTTGGCAGTCGCGCAGATGATAAGAAAGTGGTCAGACTGGTGTTATCTTGAGTCCTGCGTACGCTGAGGGTCTTGAATTCTTTTGCACCTCGTAAGCGCCCGAATGGCGGCGATTGATGCTTCAATCGTCCTTATCCGTTTCGGCTCGTGCTTTCCGCAGTTGACAATTGTCGTTCGTAAGCGGATCTGGTCGACGATGAATAAATTCGCAGATGGATATGATATCACTTTTCACGAGCTCTGCGAGTTGAGTTTTGAGTGCTGGTCGAAGCTTAGGAACAAGTCTCGCATGGCCGTTTAGGTTTAAGGCTCCCGTACTTAAACGTCGGCCATTTCTGGTGAGCTGCAGAGCGACAGAAAACGACAACGTCTCGAGCAGCCGCTACAATATTTGACCCCGAAGTGCCTGTATTTCTGATCGAATGCAGTTCCAGTACATTGTGATCGTTTTGATGAATCAATGGGTGTCGGGTTGAAGAAGTTACGCATCCTCCTGGGACTGGACAGGGATAAGCGATGTATCCGTGTATACAGCTACATATCCGTATCCGTAGTGCGCGCCACAATAAGACACGCGGGTTCCAACTCCACAGAACCCCAGTTTAAAAACTCTTTAAACATCCCCCGTACTTTCTACGCGTAACTAAACATGTACGTCTTAAAAGCAGATCTTAGTGAATGGTTTTTTTTATATCTTGCCTAGTGCAGAAGGTTCCAGCATTTTAAGAGAACACTTTACTTTGGGGATAAATTATTGGTGCACTCGGCCATAAGTACTGCATAGCTTTTCAAGGGTCCAGGATTAGGGTAGAAACGCGAAATTAACGCGAAACGACGCGTCGAACGCGTCCAATTTTGATGCTGCAGAAAATCTGTCAATCGATGTGTGCTGTGGATTACTGCCTTTGCTAAACCTCGATCGCTCACCAACAAGCACCACTTTAAAAACTGCTATATCTCAGCAATTATGAGATCTTCCAAGCGATGCATTGCTGCAAGAAAGAATTACTTGAAGCGGGGCAAGAATAAAGTTGCGAGAATAGAGGTGCGTCTCATGCTCTTTAGACCGTCAACTGAGTTGCGTGTAACTAACAGGATACAGGAATCATCTACTGATGCGAGCTCTACAGAAAAAGTCTCCGATGGTGTGGAGAATGATAGTGTGGAGGAGGAGGATGATGACGGCAGGGACCAATGGATGGATCCGGGACAAAGTTTCGATTTATTGGATGATCCCACGGAGGCTGGTCAAGCGATGGCGAGAGCAGCAGACCGAGTTTTGCGTGATCTTAAAAGAGCGTCGACTCTAGAAGACGAAGCGCATTTGAACAACCGTGACGGCCGATCTGGAAATTCAAGAAGGACAAAATTTCGACGCAACCGTGAAGAGAAGCAGCGGAAACAAGTCGCTGCAAAAGTCGGTCAACAAAGCATTGCTCGGTACTGTGGTACTGTTCTACCTGCAGCCACCGCGCGACCGACACAGGTACAGAATACAAGCACAGGAACAGACGCCAAAAGTGGAAGAACTCGAAGAATGAACTGCACAAAGCCATGACGGAAGCTGAGAAGCGGCTTAAAAACACGCCGTCAGCGTGCACGAAATCAGAAAAAATGCGCGCTTTTGCTTTATCTACTTGTACTTCCGCACATCGCCTAGAGAATTATCTCTCATAGATCGCTTCACAAAAGGCGTCATACTGATCCTTTGCAACTCACTCCGTGATGCCGACGTTGCTGACACTTTCTTGAAAAGCGACTTAAAAAATGCTCAAATCTGCAGACAGAAGTAGTTTGTCTACTTACCAGATTCTTCGTTTGGCAGCGACAAAGAAGTATCTCGCACTCCGACTGCAGGAAATTGGAGTGATCGAAGCATCGCGAAGCGTCGTTAGCGTGCACGAAAGGAGTGCCGCGCTTTTGCTTTCAAATTTACATTATTTGACGTACCCACTCTTGCACCTACTACATTATGGATGGACAACCAGAGTGCAATCAAAGTGGTTCTCAACTCCACCTACACGGCTCGCAATCGCCACTATCTGATCAAAGATGTATTTCTCCGCGAAAGCACCTCCCGTCAAATTATCATTCCGCGCTACATGGCTTCTGCAGATCTTCTGGCCGATGGGTTTACTAAGCGTCTTCCTCGCCACACTCACGAAGTGTTTATGTCTCGCTTGCAACTCCAAAAGTAGTGTTCAGGTCATACTAATCTTCACCTGCCTTCACATTAGGTTATGAATCTTGGCACGCCTACCCCAAAGACTTGATCCTGAGGAAGCTAGGTCTGTGACAAAGAAGTGCAAAAGTCATCGTCACATCTCGTAAAGGAGGGGATGCTGTATACGTTGAGACTACACTGAGGCTCTGGTTGTTACGGTCCGGACCGATGACTCTGTGGAGGCAGCCACAGAGGTCAGACCACACGCCCCCTATCGTTTGTCCTTGTTCCAGGTATGCATCCGCATTATTCGTTGTTTGTATATATAATATCAATAAATATCCTTGTTTCAGCCTGCTTAAGCGTGTAGCATTGTCCAATCGCACAGCCTCTGACACTGGTAGCTGTAGATCCTCAGTCCGATAAGCCTGTCTGTGGCGCGTAAAATCAGGAGTTTAAGTAACTAGAATGAAATAAATATTACAGTGTCAGTATACATATATCAAGCTTGAGGCATAAAATGAATGTGGTGCACTTCTCAAACCTGGACGTATATTCATTGTGCCTGAGAAGACTAAAAGAATCCTTTCCGTATGTATATATGACCCCGGAGTGTCTGTATTTTCGATTGAATGCAGTCGCAGTACACTGTGGTTGTCTTAAGGAATCAAGGGGCTGAAGCAGTTGCGTATTTCCGAGTGTTGAAGCGTCGAAAGGGCCACTTGCTGTGATTTGGCGACTTTGCGCCTTGTCGAATGTGCGGTTCGCTTGTCGCGTCTGTCGCATGCATCCAGAGCCGGGGCGGCTGACAATTTGGTCAGAATAAGCTTCCACTGCTGCAAGGTTTGACATAAGGGCAGTTCATCGAGAGTCCATCGAGTTCTGTGCGTACTGTATGGAAGAACCCTGGGAGCCGCCGCGATCGTCTTTCGCGCTTCCAAGACCGCCAAGCGCCGAGATCTCGGCCAGCTGCACAAAAGTCCACTACCGCTGGGAATCTGCAATCGAGTCGACCGAATCTGCTGCGCAACGGAATACACCCACTGCGAGATAAGAAATACACACGTACAATCCGGTGGTGATGGGCAGCGTGAGGACTCTTCCGGCGCTTTAGGTCGGATCAACCTATTGCCGGTACTACGTCGCATCGCGCTGTGCGATGGTGCGGCTATGCTGTACATAGTACAGAGTGAACAAGAATCTTGACAGCCACGATCATTCAACAGAACAGTCTACTCTGTACACTTAGATCTGACATATTTCGACATGAAGAAGCTGCGTAGTTGGTTACAGCTAGTTGCATGATGTGTGCACCACCTCGACCAAAACGAGCACAGCGAACGGCGGCCGAACTTCGCCGTCGGGCGTTTTATTTGAGTGAGGCGTTTGCACCGACGGCCGCCGTCGTATATTTCGTACACTTTAACGCTTGTGCTCGCTGACTCCGCCTCTTCCCCATTCACGCAGACCATGCATTGTCTCATCCGCCATCCCACCTCTTGGCCGCACGTTATCTTTTCACTTAGCCTCACAGACATTACTTGCGATGTCTCTTTTCAAAGCTGATATACTAACCATATCGGTCCGATAGTGAACGAATAAAGACGCGCCAAGACCAGCATTGCCCAGACTGTAAGAGGTGATGTAGTCCGGTCACAGCTCTGATAACGAGCCGTCATACGACCGCAATATGCATATGGCGTCCAACACTACGCAATCGTGCAGAGAGACATCGTGGCGCATTTTGGCGTTCAATGATCGATGTGTGGCACAAATACTCTACGCACAAGCCATGCATTTGACTCATTGCTGTCGATGTGTATAGCACATCTGATAGCAGGCGTTTCATTTCACTTGCCGAGACCTTGTTTGATTGTCCTGTTCCGTGGTAGCTTAAGATGGTGGTGTCCATAAATTGGAGCAGGTTTCCCCCTTTCTCGGGATCTATCTTCTCCAGTATCTGGTCTCGCTACTTTGGCATCGTCTAGTATTGTACTTCATCAGCAATGTCGGAGCCAAAACCCACCGAAGGTATCTTGTCGCGTGTCAACAACTTCTTCCTTCTTGATTCAGCAAATGAGACAACTCGATCAAATGCTGGTAAGTGATTAGCCTGCGTCTGCCAATCTTTCATCAAGTTAATTTTCTGACAATTTCCCCAACAGATCTTGACCCTGTTCCTTCTAGCAAACGATCATGGCGTACACACAACTTTGTCATGTACTGGATCAGTGATAACTTTTCAGCGTCTGGTTTCCGTAACGCAGCGTCGCTGATGGCCGTCGGCTTGTCATGGCGAGACTCGCTTATCTGTATCACGTTTGCTCAGTTCATCGTCGCCATTCCTATCGTCCTGAACGGTGTTTTCGGATCAACTTATCATGTCAACTTCTCGCTCCAAGCGCGTGCATCGTTTGGTTTCTACTTTGCCTACCTTATGATCATCATGCGCATGATTGTCGGTATCTTTTGGTATGGTATTCAGGCATACACTGGTGCTGAATGCGCACGGTCTATTATCTACGCCATCTGGCCATCATTTCACAACGTCCCAAACACTTTGCCAGCAAGTGCAAACATCGACACTCAAATGATGACCGCTTATGTTGTGTATTTTGTCCTGGTTTTGCCGCTTCATTTCTTGTCAATGAAAACTCTTCGCTGGCTTTTTACAATCAAATCAATCACCACTCCAATCGTTGGATTTGCCATGATCGGCTGGACAATCGATGCTGTTCGAAAGACTGGACAGAGTGTCTTTGACAACCCTCAATCTTCCATTACTGGCTCTACTTTGGGTTGGGCGTTCATGGCTGGTATCTATGCGAATATTGGCACCTGGTCGACACTTGCGGTGAACGTTCCGGATTTCACTCGGTATGCGGCATCAAACAGATCCGCTTACGTTACTCTTCTTGTCCTTCCTGCAACTGGCTGTCTCGTGACATTGTTTGGCGTCGTCATTGCGTCTGGCTCGGAAAAGCTCTGGGGTGAGCTTCTATGGGATCCTCTGCTTTTTGTGGACAGATGGACTAGCCCTGGTGGACGAGCTGCTGCATTTTTTTGTGCGTTTTTCTTCCTCATTTCTCAGATCGGAGTCAATATTGCCGCTAACTCGATCTCCGCTGCAAATGACTTGAACTGTCTTTTCCCCAAATATATCAACATCCGACGAGGTCAGCTTTTGGTCGCGTTCATTGGTTCTTGGGCTCTCACTCCGTGGAATATCCTTACGTCCGCTCCTGCGTTCATCAACTTCATGTCCGGATACGCTGTTTGGCTTGGACCCATGGCGGGTGTACTCATCTCTGACTTTTTCCTTGTTCACCAGAAAAAGTACAACGTTTGGGAATTCTACAACAAAGACGGCATTTACCGTTACAACAAATGGGGAACCAATTGGCGCTCAGTTGTGGCATTTTTCATTGGCTGGGTGCCTCTTCTTCCCGGTTTCATTCCTACCGTCAACAGCAGCATCACCGTCCCAGAAGGCGTAACCCACCTGTATAATCTTGGATATTTCTATGGATTTGGTTCGGCAGCGTTGTCCTACTATCTTATTTCTCGATTCTTTCCGGCTACTGAAACCTACGTTGAGTTCCCGGTTTACCCAGACGCGGATGTCATTGACGCGCGGAGCGAAGCTTCTACTGATGTTGTACTTGAGCGCGTCTATCGTGATGAAGAGGCCGAAAAGGTTTCAAATTAGAAGCAAACTATATAGTGCGGAAATTTCCTTAGAATAGTGGTAATCTATGTACCTTCATTTTGTATGCAAATACATTACTCTACTTGTACATGATATATATTAACCATAAAACCTGTAATTTCTAAACACTTGAATCTATACATAAAAAAACCTTCTAATTGATGCTAAAATTTTAATGCTAACGTTCATGCACGCGAAATCATGGAATCTTCCCTCAGGATCTCGTTCAACTTGTTTCGCGCAATACAGTTCTCGAAGCTGAAGCTCGCAGCAAGCTCTTCAAGTTCCTCCATCGATTTGCCCTCAAAAAGCTCAGCCATCTCCCAGCCCATGTACTCACTAAGCAAGCACTCGCGCACAGCACGCTCAACTTGACGATCAAAGTTCCAGACTCGGGGATACTTCCGGCGACGAAGATGCTCAGGCACCATCTCCTTCAGCTTGCTGATGAATGGCTGATAAACTTCACGGTCAACTTGAGAGCGATCGACAGCACCCCAGAAATCAAGACCAAGCTTCTGCTTCTTTTGCAGGAATGGACGAATGAGATTCATGTACGCACTATCAGGCTTCACATAAACCATGCCCTGGTAGCCGATATCCTTGTAAGTCCAAATAGACCAGCTCACTCCGCCGGCTTTGTTGTAAATATCCAGCTGCTCCTTGAGCAAGTTGAAGCGCTTGGTGTTTGTCGCATCCGCATCAGGGTCAGCAGCGTCGTCGGCGTACACAGGACCAAACTCTCCGTTCCAAATTGGCGTCTTAGACTCGCGCATATAGCGAACCTTGCGCTCAAAGCTCTCGCGAAGTTTGACCTTTTGCTCTTCCGTGCCAACGAATTGCTCCATTCCAGGGAAACCCATCATGCTGTAGTCGTGGCAAGAGTAAACCGTGTTAGGCAACGGCTTGTCCAGAGGGAAGCGAGAGAAATCCATAGCGTATGTGTTGCCATCAACAAAGAGAATGTGGTCAGGATTCACTGCTCGAATCGCCTTCTCTGCACGCACATACCAATCCAAAAGTCGAGTGTGCTCGGGATCCGCAGGCTCGTTGAGGGGATTGTATCCTGCAATCGCGGGGTTGCCAGCGTACCGCTTAGCAATTTCCACCCAAAGCTGGATAGCTCGGTCCTGGAAGTCCTTGTATTCCCAGAAAAGTGCGCGGTTGATGCCTGTGTCACTGTGCCAGTCCTGATTCTGGCCGCCAGGAACTGTATGCAGATCAAGCACGACGTAAATGTTTCTGTCGCTGCACATTTTGACAATGCGGTCGAGAAGCTCGAATCCCGACTCCTTGATCACGTCTGGGTTCGAATCGTCCATGAAATGTCTGTGGTTGAAGGGGATGCGAAGACAGTTGAAGCCAACCGACACAAAGAAATCCGCATCTGCCTCGCTGAAAAAGTGGTGGATCAGACGCGAGAAGAAGTAGTCCGCCTTTTCCTTGCCCAGAACCTCTGCTAGTGCTGCTCTGTGCTCAGATTCGTGACCAGAGAAACCGGTGATGAAGTTCTCCATGTTGAGCATGCCGCCCAAGCCGGCACCCTTGAGGATGACTTTGTTTCCGGCCGCATCGACGATGTCAGTGCCGGAGACATGCAGCATGGAGCAAGGCGGGTTGGTGCTGCCGCTCAACTGGACGGGGGCACTGAATTTTGCGGGCGCGGCCTCGGTGGCGGTGGTGGTTGCGGTGGTGGACATTGTGAGAGGACGAGGCAAGAAAGGGGGCGGTGGTGAAGCAAGGAAAGGAAAGCGGACCTGGGGGAAGCCGGGACGACCCCGGATGCTAAATACATCTCTGCGGGAGTTGTCCGGATATGAAGCACTCACCCACTCGGCTGGAACCCACCTTGGCTGTCCGAGAGATGTTCCAGTTCGTCGCCGAAAAAGCCAAGGCCGATCAGGTGGCCCCTGGAACACAAAACCTTATCATGCAGCGTCGCGGAGTATCGCTCGTAAGCCGCAACCCCGCTTCCCCAGCTTCCCCCACACGCATTGCATACCCAAGGGTCCCCACGCCTTGACGCGGTCGTACGAATTTAGCCTGTAGGGTCACTTCCGCGTGCGGCGTCTGCACGGGCGCGTTCTATACCCGGCAATCACCCGCCGCGCAGCTCTACCCCGCGTTTTCGCGCGTGAACTGCTGTAAGTACCGTGACCCGCCTGCCGCGCCGAAGCCGACAATGGGTTCGGATTAACTATCCGTTCCAACGTTGTATGTACCACTCTAAACAATAAAATCTACCACTGTAAATAAATAAAGATAGTGATCATTATTGTAATGCTTAACTGAATTATCTACAACATATCTAATAACTCTCTGCACCAGAAAGCTCGGGGACCGTGTTCAAGTGAGCAAGTGCGAGCACCAAGACACGGCGTACCTCGGTAAAGTCAGGCGATTCAGACTCCCAGTACGTTAACAAATCAACCACGCTCATAGCTTTTAGTCTCCATAGCTCTGGAAGCGTCACGCGACTACCGCCTGCCAAATGCGAAATCGTCAACGCGCTCGCCACAAGAATCAGGGCACTGCGCGTACAGCTTCGCATCATCAGCCAAGTCCCGTGGTGTCGGTGCCGGAATCCAGGCTTGTTAACGTCCACACGCTGCGCATGCATCTGAAGACCCTTACTGGCAAGCTCAAACACCAGCGATGCTTCGAGAGAATCACGCTCCAAAACCTCGTACGCCTCAGTACCTGGGCGCCCAACTTCTAGCGCGGCCTGCACAAACGGCCAGTAAATAGTCTCATAAACGTTTATCAGATGGCCCCGCAAGATAAATCGGCAAATGTCATCTTCTGAAGCCGGCGCGTCAAGACGCAGCTCTGGAGGCAACGAGTCGACCCATTGTAAAGCCTGCATCTCCCACGTTGGTACAGCCTTTGCTGCAGCTGCAAAGAAAGACATTCCAGAATGCGTTTGACGTAGAGAAATAATTTCGGCCGACACACGAGATGATAGCCGCCGAAGAGATATTTCAGATAAGTAAAAATACCATGCTCTATTCTCATATTTCGCACTGGTACCCACATCGCGTGATATAGTTGGCTGAGTTGGCGGTGTGGGGAAAAAAGTCGGATACAGTCCGTGATCGGTTTCGGAAAAATCAAAATCTGGAAGACGTATCTCCAAACGCAGCTCTCGCTCAGACTTCCAAGCTGACCAGTAGAGTGCTTGTTCCAAGATGTACTGCCTGCCCTGTCTCGGTGTTCCTTCAGAATTTCGCTTCAGATTGGAGTCGAGAAGAAAAGAGAATTTCTGACAATGTGCTAGAGCCAAATTGAACAGTTTCCATGCCTGAAATGGACAGAAAATACACATGTTGTAGACGCCCGCCAGAAACAGACATTGAGCAGCCATAAGTTCTTCGGAATCGATGCACACACCAAGCCTTCGCTGAGCAGCTGTGAATAGTACATGACTATCAGCATATTTGTCCGATCCTTTTTCAACCACTTGACCCACGTAGGAGGCCGCAAGAGTTCCCAAAGCACAAATGAGAAGAGACAGACACGACTCAAGTGACCAGTCAACACCCTCAGAGATTGTCGTCAGCACTAGCCTTCGCGTGAAAACCTCATCCAAAATGGGGTTCCCGATTTGTACGTAGGCGAAAAAGTTTTCGACCACTGTCTCAATGGAGAGCGGAGGACCTTCGAGCAGCGAGGCCAATGATGTCGAATGCTGCAGACCACTTGGTGCAGATTTCTGTGAATTGGAGCCACCCGTATACACATAACCATTCAAAAATGGCTGAAACTCGGCGAATTGCGGCCATCCAAGGATAGTTTCAAGTCGAGTGGTACCCACAGCGGAGGGGCGCGCTGGACGCGATGGATGCACTTCTTGATCGGTACTGTCGTCGCCGTTCGAGAGGTCGTTGCTGGTTGAGATACTGTGTGGTTGGCCATTTTTGAAAGATTCGCGTACAAGACTTTCAATGTCCTCTAGGCGCTCGAGAATTCTGAGACTGGCAGGATCAAAGCTGGAGAAGTCGACCGGGGACTGGATGCAAGTAGCACCTGTGCGAAGACAGAACGAGCACGAGGGCTTGAGGTTGTCGCACTTGGTTCGCCGCGCGCGGCAGACCTGACACGCGGTGACAGCACGCCGGCGTTGGTACGCGGCAGTTCCGCGGGGAGCAGGGCGCGTGGAGGCGACCGGGGACGAGGACGCCTTGCGCTTGAGTGCAGCAGTGCCGGTGTCTGGTGGCGACATGTGGAGTGAGTGCGGGCGGGGCGGGGGCGGGGCGGGGGCGGGGCGGGTGGCGCGCCAGATCCGGGGATAAAGATACGCGGACAGTCTCGCGGAGTGTCGCTGATTAAATGCAGATGAGCTGGCAGCGGCACTTTAGCATTTAATATGCAGAACGAGTCATAATGCGGGATTGGACGCGGCTCCGCGGCGCGGCTCCCCGCACTTTGTCAGGCTGGTCATGTGGGGCTTGGGGCGGCTCGGGTCTGCAAATTCTTACCCCACACTCGCCCGACATTTTCGTTCCTGTGCGCCGAGACCTCGAAAACCTTGTGTGACCTCGCGTCCTCCGCGCCGGCTTGTTTATGCACCATGCGCTCTGGGCGGCAAACCTTACTCCGCAAATTTCCCGGGGCTCGCCCGATGGTGAATCACCCCTACAGTCGTGTCAAATGCGCGCTTTGTTCCTCCCGGAATAGCCTGATTTCATGCTTCGCGCTCTTCCTCCGCACAATCATAACGCAGTCTTCTTCCTATAAAGTTGCCTGCCCTTTGCTACCGTGCATACTATGCCTCTCTACTCACGATAATCTCTGCTTATACACTCTACACCATGGCTGAAGTGAAGCTGCATGATCTCGAGGCCAAGCCCTCCAACGCAAACATCGAGGATCAGCATATAAATCGTCTCTCATCGGCGGACGAGCAAGTCACCAGCATTCGCGAGATCTTCAAACATCACAAATGGCTCGTCTGGTGGTGCTTTTACTGGGTCATGTCCGCGATTGGATGGTATGTGGCTTTGTGTCGTTGCAGACATCGCAGACTAACTGATAAACAGGGGATTCGACGCGCAAATTAACGGTGCCATGATTTCCGTGGCTTCGTTTCGCCGTGACTTTGGATATATTGATAATGGAGAGTTTGTTCTTCCCGCTAAATGGCAGACGGCCTTCAATATGAGCAGTACCGTTGGCCAGTTTTTTGGCGGATTTCTGTGCAGTTGGATGTCTGATCGCACTGGTCGGAAGCCATCGCTGCTTGTCGCGGTTTCATTTGCTATTGGAGGAACTATTGGCCAAATTTTGTCGCATTCTCGTCCAGCGTTTCTTGTGTCAAAACTTATTTTGGGTGTCAGTCTGGGATTTTACTTGACTCTCGCGCCCCTTGCATCCAGTGAACTTGCTCCTACAGTGTTCCGTGGTGTCACCAGCTCTGGAGTCAACTTGAGCATTGCAATCGGCCAGTTGCTGTCAAATGCGTTTGTCAAAGCCTTTGGTGAGCGCGACGATAGCTGGGCCTATCGCGCTCCATTTGCAATTCAGCTTTTCTTTCCCGCCTTTCTTCTCACATTCTTCTTCTTTGTGCCGGAGACTCCATGGTATCTTGCTCGTAATGGCAAGCGTGATGAGGCTTTAAAATCGATTCGAAAACTTTACAGCTCTAAGGTCGATCCAGAACTCATGCTGGTATTCATCGAAACAACCATTGAAGACGAACGCCAAATGACCATCAATATTCAATCAGAAACCAGTTTCAGAGACACCATGCGTGGAACCGATCGCCTGCGCAGTATGATTTCTAAGGGTGTGTTCTTATGCCAGCACGCAGTCGGCATTGTGTTTGTGCTTGGATATTCAACATACTTTTTCCAGCTGGCGGGTCTTGATGTGTCAAACTCGTTTGATCTGGGTGTCGGCGTGACTGCATGTGGCGTTCTGGGAAACCTTCTAAGTTGGTTTGCCGTCGACACATTCGGCCGAAGAAAGATGTTTGTCGTTGGAATGACAATCCTGACTTGCTTGCTTCTCTTGATTGGAATCATGGATGTTGTTCCGGCTCAAGGAGCCAAGTGGGTACAGGCCTCAGCTACTGTTGTTTACGCATTTATCTACTTTATGACGATCGGCGCTATGGCTTTTGCGCTTCTTGGTGAAGTCTCGAAAACCGCTCTTCGCGCTAAAACAATGGCACTTGCAACTGCCACTCAGGCCGTTGCTGGTATTATTATGAACATTGCGGTGCCGTACATGGTCAATCCGGATGAAGGAAACTTGAACGGAAAAGTCGGTTTCATTTTTGGTGGACTTGCCTTGTTTGGTACCGTTTGGAGTTTCTTTTACGTCCCGGAGCTTAAGGGACTCAGTTTCAACCAAATCGACGAGCTGTTTGAGAACAAAGTGCCACCGCGCAAGATGGGTGCAAAGCCTAGAAACTGAATGCACTTTGCCGACTCATTCTGTACTTATTCAATAAGGCCTATGTCGTTTGTAATTGTAATTAGTTAAGTCCAAGACATATTCAATCGGTGTTTTTTGTTATTAAAACGTGTTCTGTGTAACTTCTCTTAACCTGGAAAGTAATTGATCGCACCTATGGCTCCCTTCCTGATCGCACCTATTATAAAAAAGCCAGCATCGTGTACTTGCCACTTGTGCCACCGCACTTTGGCGCTTCACACCATCTTTCACCCACTCCACTGCCACCAATCCTCACCCAAATCATCCCCTGAAATTGTCTGCACCTTCAAAATCACATTCTCTTCCAACCATACCACCATCGATTTACAAATTTGCATCCCTGTGCTGATGCACCCCATCGCTGTGCAGCGCTTAATGCTCTGTGGTCAGCCGCACCTCCAGTGCCACTTGTGCCCCTGCACTTTGGCGCTTCACCACCATTTTTGACCCGCTCCACTGCCACCAATCCGCACTAAAATCATTCGCTAAAAATTTGTGCAACTTAAGAATTCAATTCTCTATCCAAATATACCACCATCGCTTCACAGAAGCGTATCCCTGTGCCGAGGTGATCAAGCGATTGCTCTCAATCGGGCGCACACCGCCCCACACTGCACTTTGGCGCTTCACCACCATCTTTGACCCGCTCCACTCCCACCAATCCGCACTAAAATCATTTGCTAAAAATTTGTGCAGCTTCAGAATTCAATTCTCTATCAAAATATACCACCATCGCTTCGCAAGAGCGTATCCCTGTGCCGAGGTGATCAAGCGATTGTTCTCTATCAGGCGCACACCGCCCCACGTTCGCCTCCCTACAACACGCGCCACCCCATCATTTTCAGATCAGAACATTCCCTACATATGCAATAAACCTCCAGCTATCCAACGAGCCCATTTTGGTGTATGATAATGAGAGGAGGAGTGAGTGGCATGATGTAACATACAAAAGTTTGGGATGGAGTTTGCATTTGCGGTTTGTAATATAGGAAATGGTATGGGATTATGGTTGCAT